>PVIJ01004018.1:0-124385 GCA_004024925.1 Scalopus aquaticus | reverse complement strand
CACACAACTCAACAAAAACAAAGCCAACAACCCAGTCAAAAAATGGGCAGAAGAGCTCAAAAGGCACTTCTCCAAAGAAGAAAAGTGGATGGCCAACAGATACATGAAAAAATGCTCAACATCACTTATAATCAAGGAAATGCAAATCAAAACCACTATGAGATACCACCTCACACCTGAGAGGATGGCACACATTAAATATACAGACAACAACAAATGCTGGAAAGGATGTGGAGAAAAAGGAACTCTTCTACACTGCTGGTGGGAATGTGAACTGGTCCAGCCACTATGGAAAGCTGTATGGCGATTCCTCAAATTGCTAAACATGGAGCTCCCATATGACCTAGCAATACCACTTTTGGGAATTTACCCAAAGGACACAAAAACACTAATCCGAAAGGATACATGCACCCGTATGTTCATTGCGGCACTATTCACAATAGCAAAGGTACGGAAGCAACCCAGATGTCCAAAAATAGATGATTGGATCCAGAAGATGTGGTACATATACACAATGGAGTACTATTCAGCATGGAAAGAAGATAAACACATGCAATTTGCAGCGACATGGATGGAATTAGAGGGAATCATACTCAGTGAAATAAGCCAGAAAGAACAAGAAAAATATCGAATGGTTTCACTTATAACAGGACTATAGGGAGGCCGGGTGGGAGAGAGACACTCAGCTTTGGGGGGGGGGAAGGGGAGGGTAAGGGCACAAAATGGAAGAGAGGAGAAATCAGGGGACCATGGAGATGGATCACGGGTGAATTGGTGGTGGGCTGCCCAAGGGGAATACAAAATGTAAAAGACATAAATAACAATAAAAAAAAAATGGAAAAAAAATACCAATGCCTTTCACTTTCATGAACTCAGGACTAGAAGTTTATTGACAAAGTAAAGCTCCTGAAGTAGCATGCAGTTATTTAGCGTTTTCAGTGCCAGACATGTATCTTCATTGGCATATTAAGAAATAGTATTTTATCAGGAACGCATAGTATCTTTTGAAGGAAAGAATAAATGACTTCTTTCCTAAGTTTAACAGAGATCATGATCTTCATACTTTGTGTCGATCTATTCACTAACTTTCCTTCTTATCAGGTATAATATATTCATGTTGGCAGCTTGATTTAATTGGACTTGTGGTAACTGGTTCAATTGAGCACTTTAATTAGGTAATTATTTTGTTATAAGAACTGCTTTTCAGCTTGCAAGAGAGAGGGAATTTTCCATTTTTCTCAAGCTAAAAATGGAACCTGAATTCTTTTCTTTCATAACAAAGTAGAATAAAAATGATCAGATGTTGAATTAGGATGAGATTGAGCTGTAGAATCAAGAAAAATAACCTTGACTTATGTGTTGATAAGAGACAAGTGTGTTTTTGAGAAATGAAGACAGAATTATGGATTCTCAGATTGTGAGTGTGGCTACTAATTAGTTATCACTTTTGAACAGAGTGATTATTTGTTCTCTGCCTCAGTTTTCCTCCAGAAATGTAGATTTCATTTCAGAGCCTAAGCAAAGAAAATAATTGCTGGAAAAATAAAATAGAATATAAAGAAATAATCCTGTTTGTTGATTCCGAACAAATGTCTCTGGGTCTAAGGAATTTTTTTCCCAAGCAAATTAATTAATTATTGCCTTCTTTGAAACTCATTGTGGAAGTTAGTAATTTATTAACCTCAGAAAGAGACTTTGTCTTGGAAAAAAAAGGCTCAGGCTCTGAAAATACTCCCTGACACCAAGTATCTAGGATAAAAGCTGTCCTCTAATTCCCACATGCATGTGAGACTCAACCTTATTATCTTTTGTTGGTTGGTAGGAATTATTGTAAATAATCTAAGGATACCTCAGATCAGACAAACAAATAATTAGAGTTGACACTAGAAAAGCCAACAAGATTCCAATTAATTGATTTGCTAATAGCTGTTCTCCATTTACACACATTAGCCCAAATTGGGTTTTAAACTGTGACAAGTCCACAAGATAAACATTTTCTTTTTCTAAATTTGTGATTACCTACCAGATTCCCAGTTTTACCATCAACTAATCTTTGGAGATTTTTGTTCATTAAAGGATTGAGGCTCAATTCCAAATAATTTCATCTAAAATATAATATTCATATATGAGCTTTTTGTGGAATGATCAGTTAGCATAGCAATTATATTTTGCTTTAGAATTTTTTAGCTTTACCTTTTTAGATATGAAAATAGTACAAAAGAAAATATCCCTCCATTAAATCCTCGTTTAAACAAATGCCTTAAGTGACATCTTCTGCAGTGGAATATTGACAGTTGGTTTCCAAAAGCCCAGGGACCAGAGTGGAGCTCCCTCCCAGCCACCACTGTGCTACAAACCATGTCAGTACCTAATGGTGCCAAATAAGAAGCATTTTATTTTCTGTAACTATGAGAGTTGACTGGGCTTAGCCAGGCCATTCTTCTGTTCCATGTGAGGTCACTAGAGCTGCCGTTATCGGGGGACATAATTGGGCTAAAACATCCAAGATGGTGCAATGTGAAATAAAATAAGTCTGTGAAGTGGGTACTTTCTAAGAGTTTGCCTCCCACAGAGAGGTTTCTCTTTTCCTCTGGCCTCATCGTTTCCATAATGAATTAGAGTAAATGTACTGCTCTCTAGCCTCACCCATTATTTCTTGTGAGTTTCCTGGGCTACCTTAGTAACCAGTGCTTCCTGGTTCTCAAAGTCCCAAACTCTGGGATATGTTCTCTTACTTTCTGCGCTATCCTAGATACAATGAAGAAACATTTGCTGTAGGTCTGTATGACTTGTAGAGACAGTCTTTCCTTCAGATGCACTTTCCTAAGGTCTAGTTTGGGATGAGGTGTGGGAAGGATCATAAATTATTTGGGTTAAGATTGAAAAGCTCATTTTTCACAGTACCTGTCAATACTGATGTCATAATTATTAGTGCATCGTCATCATCATGTATCCATTAGTCCTAAAGTAGGAGAAAGAAGAAATGGGTGTTAGTTACTGACCGCCTAAAAACCTAAGATTAATATTTTCTAACTCCCACATAGCTGGGATTTTCTGAATGATTGAAACTGCTCTGATGGAACTGAAGCCATATCCAGTTTTTAAAAGAAATACATATTTCCTCAGTGCATGTACATGAGAAGTAAAAATCTTTTCTTGTCAAAAGCAAACATTTACAGAACCCTTGAAAAGAACTATTTCTGGCACACTCACAGATTTGTTAGTGAGACAGGTGTGTTTCTTTTTTACATATTCCACAAATATTTATTTAGCACCTTCAACATGCCAAACACTGTCTTGGGTGCTGGCACTATCACTGGGAAGCAAACACAGATACTTTTCAATCTTATTTTATGCTGGTGAAGATAATCAGGAATCTAAAAAGAAATCATACAAATTGTTGTGTATATAAGAACAAACTGAGACGAAAGGTGAAGTACTAATTCATGGTTCTGAAAATGCTTAACAGGTACCTTTATCTGGACTAGTTGTAGATTAGGGATCTGGAAAGATCTCTAAAGAAATGATGCTTGAGATGAGGATGAGCATAAATAAATAAGTGAGGTGATGTTAACTACATATGTGTACCCGTAGAGAAACAATTATCTGACCCTCTCATGTTATGTATCACTATCTGTAGTATTCTAACTTTTTTGAATAGTCAGATGTAGCAGTGAGTTTCTATCATTCTTCCTACTACCCTGACCAGCTTTTCCAAACCACAAATGAGAGCATATGACCTGTCAGAGTATTTATTTCTTGTCTATTTAATTTACACACTAACTCAGTTACTCTTCCCTTGTACTTACCCACCTATTTATTCACTCATCCATCAATACATGAAGACACACTTTTTACAAGTGCCAGTATGTGTCCAGTACCATGCTAGAAAATAGGGTGCAGAAAGATATAAGAATAAAAAATCTCATGAATTGATATTAATTAGATCTTTCACTGGTCTTTAATACTGTGTTTATCTCTCGTCCCTTTTAAATGTTGTGTTCATTTTTCTCCTTCATGAGACTCAGCTCCACAGTTAGGCACCATTTTTTTTTTAATTTTGGGTTCCTAGTGCTAATATGTTAATTGGCACATAGTATTTAAGAAATACTTGTTACTCACTATTCAGTATCAGATGAATGATTATTATTTTGTGTGGTCTAAAGTTGGAATAATTTGTTTCGATGGTCTGGTATGTGAAAAGATAGATGGGTACATTAAAATTTCAAGTTTATACTTCCATTTAGGTGCTCACTGACAGGAGGTAGGAGCAAGGTTTTTATAGACCAGATATGGCAGCAAAGCACCTATTTGCTACAGCTTAAGCAAGTTGTCTTTGCTTTGGGAAAAGTCTAGTTGACTGTCATTGGTTGTTCATAAGTTTCACTTTGTTAGATTGAAGTGCATTGACACTGGCTTAAATTTTGGATTTGCTTACATACACTACCAAGGGATAAGATTCATGTAAGTCTAATGTCCTTCTCATTTAATTACTTTAAAAACTATAAACTAATATGACATACCTTAAATAAAGTGGATGACTTCTGGTGAAACCTCAACAAGGATATCTAGGAATCATCAGTTCTGGAACTGCTGCCATTGTCCTAACTGGATCCTTCAGCCATGCACTTTGTCTCTTAGTATCTCAAGTCTTGGAATCTTCCAGTGAGCAAAAAGCAATGACCCTGTTGGGGATACTTGGGGAAATGAATGAAATAGAATTGATAAATAGAAATAGAATTGTTCTGAGGACATGTGCTGCATAGCCAAGGATTTAATTATTATGACAACCTTCTCTCAATTACACCATACCACTTATACTCTACATTCTAGAATTTTAATGAAATAGTCAAAAACAAAAGAATTTGAACTTTTTTATTAACTTCAGAAAGAATTTTTATAAATTTCAGAGTTGAGCTCTCTTAACATAAAGGCTATTTTAGAAGAGTGAATGAGGTACCTCATACAGACCTTTTAATTCTCAAAATAGTCCTATGAGATTTAGATTCAGAAAGGAGCCCTGATTTCTTCTCTCACAAGTACAGTACAAATCAAATGAATTCCATTTGTTTTTCTTGTTGTTATAGCCACCAGTGTAACTTTATTATATTTTTGTATTTCCACTCTTGCTGTCCAACCAATTCTTCCTAAGATTTTCCACAGTTCTCAGATGAGAAGTAAACTTATAAATTATCTGACAGTAAAGTCAGAGGATAAGTAAGTCATCATCCAGACTGATCACAAAATCAAAATGTTTGTGATGTGTCAAACCTTCAAGTCAATTGCTTCTTTTGAAAAATGTGTCCCCTTTCATACTGAGAACAGCCAACTCATTCCATGAATTTTGCTGTGATATTAGACCAAAGATGCAATGTCTTCAGACTACAAATTATGTCAGACATCTAACAAGATGACTAAGCAGCACTAATGTCTTTTTTACTTTTAAGAATCTTATTTCATAGTTTAATTCCCTACAAAAAAGTGTTGAGCTCTGTGTCTTTGGGAACTCCTGTAGATAATGTAAAATTTGTCCTGAATTTCAAGGAGTAAAACTTCAGTTTATTGGCCCTCAGCCAATTATTCTTTCCTATTAATGTAGCCAGGCATGTTTTCCCATTTTTGTTCCTTTGAAGTAGTTTTCAGAATTATGCTATATATGTGTATATTAAGCTCTCTCCACTCTGAATTGTTTGTTAACCCCCTATTTGTTGATAACTGTTGTTTCTTGCTTGACCTCAATTATTCTTGTCCACAGATGACAAAGTTGGGATCTTTGGAACACATTTGTCAAACATAAATTCTTTTACAAAGTCAAAAGTAAAGATCCTAGAAAAATATTTTGAAAAGTGTTTGGCCATTAGAGTTGAGCAAGCATTTCCAAAGCTGCTGGGAGTGATTATCACTGCAAACAAACAACAGACTCATTGATCCTTGAGGGACTCAAGCAGGGCTACCAATTTCCCAGTGAAAAATTTCATACTAGAGGAATGTGTTGGTCTATTAAATATAAAAACCCATTTCTGAGAATGGTCAATGACTGGAACCTTACAAAAAGGCAGTTTCAAAGTGATCAAAGAAAACATTTCTGAGCTTTTCCTTCAGTATGGATTTTTGTGGTTGAGAGTTTCAGAACAAAAATATACTCATGGCAAGTCAAGAATTGCGGGATCCCTTATTCTCATCTTTTTTCAAACTTTTTCTTATCTCAAACAATTCTTTGCCAACTTACAAAGAAGTGCTAAATACAACATCAATATTTTTGAGTTGTACAACTAACTAAAGATCATTTATTTTTCTTGCCTGTAAGTATCACTAAACAAGGACAGCCAATCCTCTCAAAAATCAGTTTCATCTTGACATCTTTATTTCAGCTCCAAACGTAAGGTGAAGGGCCAACAAGTCTGTAGTGGGTGTAGCTGGGAGACAAGCAATCATTCAATGCTGCCGTTTAAGCCTCCATTATAATTTTTCTCATACAATGAATCAGATCATCTTCTGTCTCATTAGCCAGCCCTCCCAATGGCTTGGACTGCTTCAAATGGATTGCTAGCTGCAGATCATGCATGCTCAAATATCTCATCAATTCCACATAATTCCCCTAATTGAGAAACTTGTACTTTCATTGCGTCCTCAAAAAGCAATTTCCTAATGACTTATTAAAATAATGCCATTTGCCAGCCTTTTAAAAAGTCCCACTTTTGCATGGTGTCATGCTATAATTAGTAATACGGCATCAATGATTAAGCTGAATACCAATTTGAGGCACTTGCAAAGCCTTAACAGCGTTCGGTTACTAATGGGGTATGGCACTTTGATTGTTTCTTGGTACCTGAATGCTGCAGCAACATCTAGATCTTTAGATTACCTTGAAATGTTGATTTCAGACTCTTGAAACCATGGCAACAGTTGACTCAAATGAATCCCAGTGTTTTTAAAAACCAACTTTTTGTTCTTAAATTTTATTTCTTGTTTTAACCCTTTGTTTTATAAAGCTCATGAGAAAATATTTATGGTCAGACTATATAAATCCAGTTATATCTCTATAAAAAAGGTTGAAGTTCAGGTAAATTATCTTCCCATCAGAGAGAAAAGGGAAAGCTGATGTGTGTCGTAACTGGTGTCTAACGGTTACTTGATAATAAGGTAGCAAAATGGTAAATTCACCCAGTTGTCCAAGCTTGGAAGTCACTCCTCCCTTATCCTCTCAGATACCAATGACTTTAAACTTTATTTACAAAATATTGTTGTATTTCTCTTCTCCTCATTCTCATCCCCACTTCCCTAATCTAGGCAATAGCCCATCAACTCAGCTCCCTGCCTCTAACCTGGCACTTTGTCAGTCATCCTCATGTTTAATTGATGCCTGAGTGACACATTGCTACTTGATAACCTGTGATGGACCTCCATTACCTTCAGAATAAAGTTTAAATTTTTTGACATGAATTCAAGGTTCTCTTTTCTACAAGCTGGCTTAGACTGCCTTTTAAAGCTTTTCTGTATTCAAGTTTCCCCATGCACCCCAAATTCTGGATACACCAGATGACTGATATTTCCTGAGCAGAGTCTGTCATTTCTTTACTTTCTTACTTTGTTTTTACTGTTCTGTTTAGGATTTAGTTTCCTCTCCTGGTTTGTCTAATATTCAGAATATCAAGCTATGCTTCAAGTTTCAGTTCAAATGTCTTCCTATTCCCCTTAGAAGTTTCTTTGACATCCCTGCCCCTTCCCCTGCTGTTCAGCAAACTGACAGTTATGTTAGTATCACAGTCACATTAGATATTATTTTAATTATTTGTACATTTATATTTTTTCCCACTGCATTTTGAACTCTATGAAGGTCAGGAACTTGTCACATTTACCTCTTTATTCCTAGAACTTAGCACAATGCTTGTTAAATGACAAAATTCTGGTATTTGTTAAGATGAATTGTCCCTCAAATTGATTCTATAACCATTGTTTTATTGAAATAGCTCATGACAAACATGGTGAAGAAGAAAGAAAAAAATATTTTCATTTCTTCCTTCTTGTCAGACCTAACCCTTCTCATCAGTCTAGTTCCAAGATTGCTCTTTTAACTTTGATCAGCACGTAGGGTGTCCCCACTGTTGGACTCGTCTTCAGAGTACACTCTACAGTTCGTACTAACTCAAGCAAATGCAAAAAGAAGAGAGCTCACCACTGAGTTTAGGCAAACATAAAAAGGGTAAGTCTGGGCTGATAATCTGTTGCTAGGACTGGATAAAGGACCCAGCCATATCCTCTTCCTCCCACCTCTCCTTTCTTCCTTAATTTCTGGTCAAACCCACACGTTCATCTCTTCAAAAACTGTTAAATTCAAACAATTCTCTCAGATACTAGAGAGTTCTTTGGCTTCTCCTTTTGGGAGATGCTTTTTTTTTCCTTCCAGAATTCTGATGCCTCATGGCAAATAGGCAAGTTAATATTATCACTTGAGAGAACGGTAGGTGGTCATGGTCCAATACCACTTATCTGATCTCCAATAGCATCTGAAAATAGAAGAGAGTAAACTCCAGGGTGACATTTTTTTTTCCCTTGAGAAGCTAACTGTATATACTTATTAAAGAACCTCAATCATTTTACCCTGAAATCCTCAAAGCTATATTGTTTCATCCCATGTGTCTGAAAGTTGTCTAGCAGTAGCACAAACTTCATCTCAGACTCTCCTTTGTTTATGATTTTTTAAAATGGCTTTTTGACAAAAGGAGGCCAGAGAACAGCAAACAAAGCGAATTCAGTTTCTGGCTGGGGCAGGGGCAGAAGTAATAGAGATGGTTCACACCATTTCCTAGTCTCTTTCTTGTCTCTAGGTTTCTTTAACTCTTAAAGCCAGCTTGTTTTAAGTTTTACCTTTCCTGCTTACGGGTTCTATCATATTTTGGAAAAGATTTCTTAGTTAATTTTTGATATTTCTTTCGATCATTCATCTTAACTAAATTTAGTTAAACACCTCTACTTAATTAAACACCTACTGTATTAGAGCAAGTAATGTTGACTATTTTAACAAGTCTCAATAGCTTAATCCAACAAAGGTTTATTTCCAAAAGCCCAATGCGAATGTTCCTGTTTACACCACTTACTTTGCAAGGGCAATCCAGGGATTTGGCCTTTTCTGTTTTCTATCCTGTGATCCCACCATATTCAGGGATACAGAAGTTCTTTACTTTGAATCACGCCGCTATATAAAGAGTCTTTGAAATATTGGTTGGGATATATTATGATCAGGTTTAGTAATGTCACATTAGATTAGTTACGAGGCTTTTAAAATAGGAAAGCCAGGCCTCCCTGGTGGCGCAGCGGTTAAGTGCTGCGCTGTGGAGCTGTTGGCAGCGGCGATGTGAGTTCAACGCCCGGTCAGGGAGATTCCCAAATGGCGCAGCAGACCTCTCCTGCTTCGCCCGCTGCTCCCCTCAGCAGTGTATTTCCGTCGCTCTGCCTGTTCTGCTCCCCACTCTGTCTCTGGTGAACCCTCTCGCTGCCCCACACCTCTGGCTTGTACCCCAGGTTATATGCATAAATAAATAAATCTTTAAAAAAAATAGAAAATCCAAATCTTAAAATACCTTGTTTTTTGATTTCTTATTACGTGGGGAATATAAAATGACCTATCACTTACTATGTGCAAAGCATAACACTCATTTGTCTTCATGAAAGCCATGTAAAAGAAGTTCTGTTATTCTCCCCAATTTACAGATGAAGAAATGGAGAAATACATTGTTTATAAAAATGGATAGAAATCAATAGCACCAACACGCAGTCTTCTGTGCTCTGAGTCCAGAGTGCGCTTAACCTCTATTGGAGACAGTCTGCTTGTATGAGGTAATGTCACAACTTTATCAAAGATGTGAAAAACTAGGTGGGTTACATGGGTGAAAAATGGGGTGGATTTGGTTGCAGTTTCAGTGAGAGGTGAGCAAATTGGGGTGTATAGTAATCTCCTTTAAGGAGTTAGAAAGCAGGAGTCTTAAAGGCCAGGTCTGACGGGAAAAATGAGGCACAAAAAAATTAAGTGACTCACTCAAGTTCCCATGACTAGGAAGTCACAGAGTGGGGAGAAGCTTCAGGTAGTTTTTTATGGGGTCCACACTCTATATCGAATGCTTTGCTACATCTGTTTGTTCCACACTGAATCAGTTATTTAGAGTGAAAAACCTCTTCCTGGAGTATGAGGAAGTCCTGGATCAATGCAAATCCACTTTCATAGTTATCAGTAAACCCATTCTATCAGTAATAAATAAAAATAGGAGTAGTTGGAGAATATGCATATTCTTAAGAGTAGGAGCCATTTTTCAGTTTGTGAATTTCTCCTCACGGATATCACAGTTCTTCACATAAATGTTTATGTCAAGTCTGGGGGTATCTGGAAGTCCTCTAATTCTCTCAGAGCTCTCTTGGGGCTTCTGTGTTTTTATTTTCTATTATTCTGGGGGATGCACACCCCACTGTAGGGTTACTAAAACCATGGTGATGGTAGAATCCATGGAGCCCCAGGCAAAACAAAAATTCAGGGCCCTTTGCTCAAAAATAAGTATGAACTTCAAACTGAGAACAACAGAATTAAACAAAGATTGGGCCTCCTGTGAGCATATCCTCTGTGCCTGTGCAAGTCACATTCCATGAAACCTGCCCAACACTTAGCTTGCTGGTTTCTGAAAGTGTTGTCTAGTGTTTGTAGTTCTGTGGCCCCCTAAACTTAGGGTATTTGTGTATGTAAAGTGTTTAACCTGCTCATTGGGGGCTCCTCATCTTTAACATTTTCTCAGTTTCCTTCATTGTCCAGCTGCTCAGAAGTGAATGACCCTGAGGGTACCTGTTCCTTCTCCTGGAAGGCAGGTTGGAAATCTCAGTCACATCCTGTCTCTGCCTCCTGGCTTCTTGGAGCAGAGATAAGGCTTCAGGTAAAAGCAAACAGAACTCAGAGGCCTTTCTGGTTTTTAAGACTATGACAGAAGAATATAGATTTTCCAATACTTGTTATGCCATAGGGTGAGTGTCTAGATTGTACACAGAAACCCTATACATTGAGGCGAAAAGACAACCCAATAGAAAAATGGAAAAAACATGATTATTCTTTCAAGAGAAAATATCAATAGCTAACAATCTCTTGAAAATTACTCCATTCCATATTTAATTAGGGCAATGCAAATCAAAACTACAAAGAGAGACCTTTTACATATATCATGTTGGCAAGTTATAAAGTTTGCTAATACGAATTTTTGGTGAAAACCTGGATCAGTTGAAATTTGAAAATTGGCCCAGCAATTTTGGGAAACAACTTGGTTTTATCTCATCCAGATGAAGATGTGTATGTCCTGTATACTCCTAGTCTAGCAGTGTGCCGTTCAAAACCCCTCAACCTGCAACATCTGGGTTTGGGTACCCGGGCATTGGTTAGAAATGCAGAGTCTCAAGCCCCACCCCAGAAACAGAATCTGCAGGTGCATGTTACAAGTTGAGCTCTGCTCTAGAACATGGTTTCTTAGGCAATTTTTAACATTATGCTACAGTCTTAGAGCTACATTTTGAAACACACATACTGAAACAAAAGTTTCATAAAACAATACTTACTAGATGAGTTGCATTGCACTCTGGTATTTATTATTCTAGGTTAAACTGCTGGTTGAGATTTATTGAATGGACCCTACAAATAGGTGCAGTTTTGCTGAAAAGCCGTAGAGAAACTTTTTTTTTTTAAAGATTTTATTTATTTATGCATACAAGCTAGGGTACAGGCCAGAGGCATGGGGCGGCAAGAGGGTTCACCAGAGACAGAGTGGGGAGTAGAACAGGCAGATGGACAGAAATACACTGCTGAGGGGAGCAGCGGGCGTGGCAGGAAAGGTCTGCCACGCCATGTGGGAATCTCCCCGGCCGGGCGTCGAACTTGCATCAGCCGCTGCCGACAGCTCCACAGCGCAGCACTTAACCGCTGCGCCACCGGGGAGGCCCCAAGAGATTTCTTTTTTTTTTTTTTTAAAGATTTATTTATTTATACATACAAGCTGGGGTACAGGCCAGAGGCGTGGGGCGGTGAGAGGGTTCACCAGAGACAGAATGGGGAGCAGAACAGGCAGATCAGAAATACACTGCTGAGGGGAGCAGCGGGCGAGGCAGGAGAGATCTGCCGCACCATGTGGGATTCTCCCCGGCTGGGCGTCGAACTCGCGTCGCCGCTGCCGACAGCTCCACAGTGCAGCGCTCAATGGCTGCGCCACCAGGGAGGCCCCGTAGAGAAACTCTTATGTCTGTCTCTGGGAGACACAGGAAAGAATGCTTAAGGCAGTATGTACATAAAACTAAGTGCTTACTCTTTGAAATACTATACAGCAATAGAAAGAATGATTCACTGTTATTTACATCAACTAGGTTGATGTTCAGGGCATAATGTTGAATGAAAAAAATTTCAGAGGAATACATATCATTCCTTCTACAGAGTACAAAAACAAAGAACATTATATAACATTTTGTAGGAAAATATACATATATATGAAACCATAAAGACAAACAGAAATTGATTAATGTATAATTAATATAGATTAGTGGTTTAGGGTTGAGAGTAAGAAGGAGTAAGTAGGAGACATAATTTTGATTCTGTTTCTTTAAACTGAATGATGTTCACATGGGTGTTTATTTCATTGCACATTATAAAGATTCTTTTGTGCATATTTAACATTAACAACAACAACAGTGACAGAGAAGGAATGGCTTAATAGCAAAGCAATTATAAATATATCATCCAATGAGCACATTTTCTTTTGAAACAGTATTTTTTAAAAGTAAATTTATGTTTAATAGATCCCCTTCCCTTATATGACTTGATAAAATAAAAGCAAACAAGATTGATTTTAAATCCACACCTGCAGCATAAATATCCCTTTAGTCACTGTGTTGGTCAAAATATTTAATTGTGGTACTTTATTCTTCCATCCAAATGTAAGAAAAGAGATGGTTTTGCTGGTGACAATTATCCTCCCCTGTTACAATGGGGGCAGATGTCTGCACTTAATCCGAGAAATTATCTGCATTTCAGTGTTGCAAATATCCTTCACAGTAATTAATAACAGACTGTGTAAGCAGCCCCTTTCACCTCTCTGACAAATTCAACCAGATTGGTGATACATAACCGTCTACAAACCGAGATGCCATATGCTCTGTGTGGTGTTCCATTTGGGGCTGGACACTAACTAGTCAGGATTTATTAGGCCCTCAGCTTTTACTGAGTCTATGAGTTCTTTATTATTTATTCTTTACTGACTCTGAAGAATAGGGCTCAATTGCTACTCCCATTTTGCAGGGAAGGCAATGAGAGGTGAGGTGATTTGCCAAAGGTGGAAGAGTGAGACGGTGACAGACCTGAGATGAGACCCTGCAATCCCTGGGGGGTGGGGGTGGGGTGGGGGGTGGATTTGGATTCCACTGCCTCTGCAAGTGGATCTTGGGTATGTGTTCATCACACACACTCATCCGAGGTTGCTGAAGCATTTCATGAACAGAAATCTTTTTCCTCCTGGTCTCTGTGGACCTTCCAGGATGTATTACACCACTTAGCACCTATATTGCTCTTCTGTGCTTCTATTTTCTTTAAATGTTCCATTCGTGTAAAGGACAAGTGTCCCTAATAAAGCTCTAAGCCCCTTAGTAGTAAGAAACATGTTTTTCTGTATCTTTTGGTGTCCTTTCAGCACAATACTAGGTGTGAGAGTCAACCTTCAATAAATAGTTGTCTCTGATCTCTTAGTATGACACTTTGTAAATTAGATGACCAAAGCGCAGGATTCCAACTTGCTTTACAGAATTAACTTTTGCTTTTACCACTTTGCTACTTTTGAAATATGTCTAGATTTAACAAAATTCAATCTTGACATAATTTCATATGTACACATTTGGCATGGGTGATATATGGAGTAATCATCTTAGGGGATCATTTGTTAATGAACAAAGATAGAAAAACGTGCTCCATGCTTTCTGTGAATATTTGCTTGGGAAATTGGAACCATGTGAGGCACCATCATCTCTTGTCAATTCTAATGTTAATTTTCTCATTTAATTAAATGTGTCTAGCCCATATGATTTCCATATTTGTAAGGAAAATGATGAAAAAATAAGGGAATTCAACCGTTAATCAGTGATTGGTGGGAATAAATGATTGTGAAAAATAGTTACTTTGAATTATTTTAAAATCATTTAAAAAGGTTCAGTTATGTAAGATGATCTCTGTCCTTCCCTTTGCCTTCTTTTTTCCTTTAAAGTGGTTTTTTTGTTTGTTTGTTTGTTTTGTTTGGAGACTCCTAAGTATTGAATGCTTCAACCCCAACCTGACAAATCACATAGTTTTCCCAGGCAGGGCTGATACGCACCAGTTCCCAGTGATAGACATAACAACTGGCATCCATTCTGCGTTGTCAGCCCCTGTGCCATACTGGTAGTTAAAGATTTTGACTATCACCATTCTTTGCCTTACACGATATGGGCTACTGCACATTTGGATTCTCTTCTATCACAGTGTTCTTGCTGAACCTTTCTCTTCAACTCCACTTTGAAGTTCCAAAGTTATAGATGAACAGGGTCAAGGTGGACATTTATTCTTTATACTTGTCCAGCATCTATTGCTTCTAGGAACACTTCCAGATATTATTTGAGACTCATCCCTCCCTATCTCAGTCCATGAGATCCCAGTAGAACTAACTCCATCCTTTACATGTGACCCAGATCTGGTGACAGTGATTCAGCATGATGTGATTGTATCATACTCATTGGATCTGAATTATTTTCTCGGCTCCTGGCTAGAAGTAAGTTGTGAGTTGTGAGGACAGAGGGCCTGGAGCTGCTGCAGCCATTATGGTAACAAGTGGAGTCTGAGAATGGAGTCAGCACAGAAGCAGTAGAAACAAGAAACGGGAGTGCTCTTTTCAACATTTCTTGTAGGGGAGGTTTAGTGTTTGTAAATTTCTTCAGCTTCTGTTTGTCTGGCAAGGTCTTTGTTACTCTGTCTTATCTGAGGAGGAGTCTTATAGGGTGTTGTATTCTTGGATGGCAGTTTTTATCTTTAAGTATTTTGAATCAGTTACTCTATTCTCTCCTTGCTTGTATGGATGCTTCAGTGAAGTCTGGTGTAAATCTGATGGGATTACCTTTATAGGTTATTTGTTTTTTATTCCTAGCCAGCTTCAATGTTCTTTCTTTGTCTTGAACTCTTGGTCATGTCTTGACACACAACCGTGTGTCTTTGTTTAGGTCTCTTTACATTTAGATAGCTAAGTGTTCTTTCAACTTCATGGACTTGTATGTGTAGTTCCTTTCCCAGGTTTAGGGAATAAATTTTCTGCTATTATTTCCTTGCATAAGATCTCTATTCCCTTCTCTTTCTTTTCCCCTTCTGGAACAGTCATTATCCTTCTGTTGCCATTCCTAATGAAGTTAGATAACCCTTGAAGTGTTTCATCATATTTTTATTTGTCTTTCTCTTTCTTCCACCTGGGTCCTTTGTGTATTGTCATCTTCAAGTTCACTATTTCTTTGATCAGTTTTTCTACCTAATCAGCATACCGCCACCCCCAACTTCATGGAATATTATAGTTCTTGAGGTAAAACCCAATTAGCTAACATGACCATGGCTGTTGACTCCTGTCAGTACTCCTTTCTCATTCTTTGTGCTTCTATCAATTCTATGACAGCTGTGGTACTTTGAAGTCTGTGCTTATACTGTTTTCTCTTCCTTGAAGACTATGCACTGTATGCCTTCCTCTTCCTTGCCAACTCCTCACCATCCTTCAATTTTCAATTCAAAAAGGTTCCTGATTCTATATTTTGGGTTAGATTTTTCTCCTGTATGTGCCCTCAGAATGTTTACTTAACAATGACTATCACACTGAACAATAAGAGACCCTAGCTGCTCTGGATTCAACCTCTGATGTGAGCCATTTTTTGAAAACTCACAATTATAGGGGTAGTTAGATAGTTGGGTGTTGGGGTGGGGAATGAGTTGGGAGCCCCAGATATACTATAGGGTATTGGGGATAAAATCAGGTGGCTCCTAGAGCTGCGAGGGATCTTGATAAAAGGAGAAAATATGAAAATCAGTGTGGAAGAATGGAGAAGGAACACTTAGAGGGCTAAGTAATTCTTTGTGTCTTTCTGTGAGATGTCCTCAAGCTGTGAGATGGACACAATTCTCTTCATTTTCTGGAAAAGGTTGAGAGATGTAAGATAATTACCCAAGTCTAACAATTAGCAAGAGGCAGAATTGGTAGTGTTGCCAGGCTAGGGAAAAAAAAAAAAAGAACTGCATTTCAGACAAATAAGTACTTTTTTATGTTTGCGCATTTCCCAATTATTCATTATTTATTGGAAATTAAATTTAACTAGCTATCCACTATTTCACTGAGCAACTCTCAAAGGGAGAACACTCTGTTGATAATTTCACAAGAAGGATGAACCACCCCAGTCTTACGAGAGTTGAGAATATTGAATGTGAGAAAACAGTGGGCAGGCCACTATATTACCCACTAGGTAATACATTTCCAGGGGAGGACCACCTTCTGATTCACTTCACAATTTTGGGAAGTTTAGGAAATAGCCTTAACTTCCCTTGGAATAAATTGAGGTGTCAATTAATCATATAATGACTTCTCGAGGAAGTACTCCAAAATATGGAGACTTTAAAAAAAAATGCTCATAATTTACGAGTGCATATGATCCCCAAATTGGAATAACACTGGGTAGATGATTATATATCCACTCCATGGAATAGTTTGTAGCTGTTAAGAATGATGACTATAATGTCTTTAATAACATGAGGAAATGCTACAAGGTAGGGTAAGTTATTGTATATACAGGATGATCACACATGTGTGAAAGGAAAAAGGAGAAACACTTAAAACTTATACGTTAGAATAAGATTGAAAATAATATCCCAAATGTTTGTTGAAAGTGTTTTATTGATTGATGATCTTTTCCCTCTTTCCATTTTTCTGTGTTTCTGAAGATTTGTATCAATGGCATACATTACTTTTAGTAAAAAACTATCAGTATTTTATTTTAAAAGAAAGAAGATACTAATATTAATTAATATTTTTTTGTAATGTCTATTTTCTCTAATAGCATTGTTTGGCATTTAGTAGATGCTCAAAAAATAATTATTGAATGAATGAATGAAGATAGGGAACATGTCAGCATTCTTTACCATTGTATTTGTTATATCTAGTTAAAGATGGTAGAATTAATGAGGGATTATAATTGTTGGTGGTTTTGGTTTGTAGATTCTCTGAAATTCAGTTTCTTTACCTATAAATTGAAGACTTTGGACTGTCATCGCCATTGATGGTGGTCTCCAGAAGTGAAAAAATGTGATTATTTGATTTTACAAAGTTCAGAAATTCAGACAGCCAGAATAACAGCCAGTTGCTGATCTTATAATTCCACGTCATTTCTTACCTATAATGACCCTATTTGAGGATCAGGCAAGCCTTTTATGATGGACTGTTTTATGAGACTTCAGACCTGCCCAATTGTACAGGGATCACTCATGAGTAAATCCACTGCTTTCTGCATTTCAAAGATTTTATTTTACATTGCTCCAATGTTTTCTGAATTATTGCTTGGTTTTGTAACTGTATCAGCGGTTGGCCTATGTTAGGATTGTTGGCAGCTGCTGGCTGCTCTCTAGAGCTGGCTGGACAGTTTGTCAAGCCCATACTACATCAGAGAAATAACATGTTGGGATGACCAATTTTTTTCTATTGCTACAATTGTTATTTTGTCTTTGGATAGTCTAAGAGGTATTTCATACAAAAACAAATTACCAAGAACAAAAAGGAACTTGGAAACCCTTTATGTTTAGGATTTTGTTTATCTTTTGGAGGCATATTCATACATAAAAGGAAAATATATTCAACTGAGTTGGTTACACTAGGGGAAATGTTTTTGTGTTCAACAACTACATGGTGGATAAAGGCCTTGTTATTTTTAAGATTTTTGTTGTTGCTTTCTCCAAAAATTTTTTTCCAACTCTTATAACAAATGGATAGCAACCATTTAGCACTCTCAATCAACAGCCCTTAAAATCTTTTCTTAGTTTTTAATAATATATACTATTCTTGTTGCCTTTTCTAAAAGCTACATTGTTTCCTTGACAACAGTTGTATTAATTATCATGTGTATAGTTTATTGGGTAATAAATAAGAGAATGCTCCCAAACTTGGGTAGGTTAATTCTGCTTACAACAGGGATCAACTGAAAATGCCATTGGTCTGAGGCTAAATAGACTGGGGAAATGTCAGGAGGTGGAGTTATCAAAGCAGCAGGTCATAGTTTCCTCTACTTTCTCCCAGGGTTCACTCCTAGCTCCTCCAAGAGAGGTCCAAAAGGAGATAGGACAAAGTAATAAAGTGATCACTTCATAAAAAAGAAATCCAGTCTAACCTTACATTTATTTTTTATTTTTCTTTATATTGAAGTAACATTTGTTTACTGCACTGTGTAGCTTTCAGATGTGGTCTCTCATCTCACACTCTATGTGAGAGGGGCCATCAACCAGAGGGGTCATCAACCAGTTGGTCCCTCTACCCAGTCCCACCCTCCTCCTTCCCCTTTGGGAACTACCTTTCTGTTGTCAGAGTCTAAGGGTTTTTAATCCTAAATTTTAAACACCGATGCTTCTGGCTCACAAACACAAACACACATGGGAAGCCAGCAACGGTGATGCTATTAGAGGATCATTCTATATTTGAAAAAACCTTGCCATCAGCATCAGTTTGCCATCTCCAATTAGAACCAAACTCTGTAATGTCTAGATTTTTTCCTTCACAAAACCTCATTTTTTTTCTCAAAAATACCATTATTTCGAAAAGAGAAATATCAGATATTGAACTGGCATAAACATTCATTCAACTGGATACTTGGCTATTCAAGACCTTGCTCTCCTGCTATTGGGTTTTGACTGCAACAGTTAGAAACAGAATATAAAGGAGGAGGAGGCATCAATACCTATTGCAGGAGCAGTTTCTTCCAATATCATCACTAGCAAATTGAGGGGAAAAAATAAAAATGAGACTCCATTTCTACCTTCTCTAGTAAGGATGTGGATATTGAATTTAAATTCATCCATCAAAGAAGGGGGTAGTTGCTTTGAGAGGGGTTTGAGCGCGAAGTGAAAAGACATTCTTCAGTTTAGTGAGAGGGACCAAACTCATTGGCTTTTATGGGAAAAGTATAGAATGGGGAGCAAACAAGAAATAACATGTTCTTTAATAGACCAAATACTCTCATTATATTTTTGCTATTTGAATTTGGTACATAATTCTAGTTCATATCTTAGCTCTAGTAGTCCCAGTTTTAGGATCAAGTAAGGTTTTTATGTTATATTATTTTATGAGACTTCAGAACTGTTTGATTGTACAGGGCTCACTTATATTAAATCTGGTGACACCTACCTTTCCATGCTATCATCCCTGCCCCTGATAGCCTCTAAATTTTAGACAAACTTCTCTACTTGAGAATCTATAAACATGTCATATGATTTCATCCTTTCAAGCTTTGTGCTTATGATTCATCATTCCACTGTCTTTACTTGCCCATCTCCAAGTCAGACTTGAAGACCTGGTTGAAATGTCACTCTTCTATGAAGTCTTTTTAGTTGTCATCACCAGGTAAAAATAAATACACCTAATCTGTGATTCTACTATAGTTTAAAAATTCCTTTTAGAGAGCACTCATCATATTGTAACTGGATATTTGTATCTTTCTTTTGCTCTACACCATGATATCCTTGAGAACATGCTAGTATGTTAACTCAATTTTACAAAGCACTGGGAGTAAAGGAAGAAACAAACTTCCTTATCCTCTATTTCTGCTTGTGAGTCAGGATGGGATTTTTCTTCCCTTTTTGGTGGAAAAAGATCTTTGTTAATGATAGTAAAGAAATAGTGGCTTTGAATAACCTGCATCCAAGTTGAGGTTTAACATGCAGTCAAAATGATCAAGATAAAAATTTTTATTGTTCAATTTTATTTTTTTTCTTTTCATATTCATGTCTTTTTTTAAATTACTTAAATTTTTTTTATTGTTATTTATATCTTTTACATTTTGTATTCCCCTTGGGTAACCCACTACTAATTCACCCGTGACCCATCACCATGGTCCCTTGTGCCCTTTTCTGCCCCATTTTGAGCCCTTATCCTTTCCCTCCCTCCCTGGGTGTGTCTCTCATATTTGGTTTGCCTATATCCCTGTTATAAGTGAAACCATTTGATACTTTTTCTCTTTCTTTCTAGGTTATTTCGCTGAACATGATTCCTTCTAATTCCATCCATGTCACTGCATATTGCATGTGTTTATCATTTTTGAATGCTGAATAGTATTCCATTGTATATATGTCCCACATCTTCTTGATCCAGTCATCTATTTTTGGGCATCTGGGTTGTTTCCATACCTTAGCTATTGTAAACAGTGCTGCAGTAAACATACGGGTGCATGTATCCTTTTGGATTATTGTTTTTATGTCCTTTGGATATAGTCCCAGGAGTGGTATTACTGGGTCGTATGGAAGCTCCATTTTTAGCAGTTTGAGGGATCGCCATACAGCTTTCTATAGTGGTTGGACTAGTTTGCAATCCCACCAGCAGTGTAGAAGACTTCCTTTTTCGCCACATCCTCGCCAGCATTTGTTGTTGCCTCTATTTTTAATGTGCGCCATTCTCACTGGTGTGAGATGGTATCTCATTGTGGTTTTGACCTGCATTTCCCTGATTATGCGTGATGGTGAACATTTTTTCACGTTCCTGTTGGCCATTTGCTTCTCTTCTTTGGAGAAGTGTCTTTTTAGCTCTTCTGCCCATTTTTTGACTGGATTATTGACTTGGTTTTTGTTGAGTTGTGTGAGCTCCTTGTAGATTTTTGTTATCAGACCTTTATCAGTTGTATTGTGTGAAAAGATCTTCCCCCAACTAGTAGGGTGTCTGTTAGTTTTGGTTAATGTCTCTTTTTGCTGTACAGAAACTTTTTATTTTGATGTAATCCCAGCTGTTTATTTTGTCTTTCACTTCCTTTGCTTTGTGGGATGTGTCTTTAAAGATTTTGCTGAGATGTATGTCATGTAGAGTTTTGCCTGTATTTTCTTCTATAAATTTTATGGTTTCTGATCTTACGTCCACGTCTTTTATCCATTTTAAGTTGGCTTTTGTGCAGGGTGTGAGGTAGTAGTCTAGCTTCATTTTTTTGCATGTAGCAGTCCCGTTTTCCCAGCACCATTTATTGAATAGGCTGTCCTTGTTCCACTGCATTTTCTTTGCTCCTTTTTCAAAGACTAGTTGTCCATAGATGTGGGTTTTCTATTCGGTTCATTGGTCTTTGTGTCTGTTTTTGTTCCAGTACCATGCTATTTTAATTATACGGCTCTGTAGTATAGTTTGAAATCAGGGATTGTAATCCCTCCGTTTTCTTTCCTTTTAGTCAGGAGGGCTTTAGCTATGCAGATTTTTTTGTGGTTCTGTATAAATTTCATCACTATTTGTTTTATTTCTTTGAAGAATGTCATTGAGATTTTTATTGGAATAGAGTTGGATCTGTAAATTGCTTTTGGCAGGATTGCCATTTTGATAATGTTAATCTTTCCAATCTGTGAGCATGGGATGTCTTTCCATTTTCTTGTGCCTTCTATTTCTTTCAACAGTGTTTTATAGTTTTCTTTGTATAAGTCCTTTACCTCTTTTGTTAGATTTATTCCCAGGTATTTTATTTTTTTGGTTTCAGTTTTGAAGGGGATGGTTCTCTTAATTTCTTCTTCTTCTGACTGGGTATTTGCATATAGAAGGATACTGTTTTTTGTGCATTGATTTTTTATCCTACTACTTTACTGAACTGGTCTATAATTTTGAGTAGTTTTTCTATGGAGTTTCTTGGGTTTTCTGTATATATTATCTTATCATCTGCAGATAGTGACAGTTTAATTTCTTCTTTCCCTATTTGGATTCCTTGAATGTCTTTCTCTTGTCATATTGCTCTGGCTAGGACTTCCAGTTTTATGTTGAAAAGCAGTGGTGAGAGTGGACATCCTTGCCTTGTTCCTGATCTTAATGGAAAGGCTTTCAGCTTCTCACAGTTGAGGATAATATTAGCTGTGGGTTTGTCATATATGACTTTTATTATGTTGGGGAATGTTCCTTCTGTACCAAGGATTTCAAGGGCCTTTATCATAAATGGATGTTGCATTTTGTCAAATGCTTTCTCAGCGTCTATTGATATGATCACATGGTTTTTCTTTTTCTTTTTGTTGATGTGTTGGATTACATTGATTGATTTTTGGATGTTGAACCATCCTTGTGTTCCTGGAATAAAACCCACTTAGTCGTGGTGTATTATCTTTTGGATGCATTGTTGGATCCTGTTGGCTAGGATTTTGTTAAATATTTTTGCATCAGTCTTCACTAGAGAGATTGGTCTGTAGTTTTCTTTTTTTGTGTTGTCTTTGTTTGGTTTTGGTATTAGTGTAATGTTGGCTTAATAGAATGTGTTTGGTAGTATTCCTTCCTTTTCAATTTTTTTTTCTTTGAAATCCTTTTATTTATTTATTTATTTTTTATAAATATATATTTTTATTGTTATTTATGTCTTTTACATTTTGTATTCCCCTTGGGTAGCCCACCACCAATTCACCCGTGATCCATCTTCATGGTCCCTTGTGTTCTTTTCTATTCCATTTTGTGCCCTTTTCCTTTTTCCTTCCCTCCCTCCGCCTCCCTCCCCCCCACCCCCACTGATTGTCTCTCTCCCACCTGGCCTCCCTATAGTCCTGTTATAAGTGAAACCATTCGATATTTTTCTCTTTCTTTCTGGCTTCAATTTTTTGAAAGAGTTTAAGATAGGGACTAGTTTGTTTTTAAACGTTTGGTAGAATTTGTTTATGAAACCATCTGGTCCTGGGCTTTTGTTTTTGGGGAGGGTTTTGATTACTCATTCAGTTTCACTGCTTGTGATTGGCCTGTTTAGGTGTTCTATATCTTCTTTATCTAGTTTTGGGTGATTGTATAGTTCTAGGAATTTGTCCATTTCCTCTAAATTGTTGAACTTGTTTCCGCATAGCTGTTCATAATAATCTCTGATTATTCTTTTGATTTCTGCTGTGTCCGTTGTAATTTCTCCTCTTTTATTTATGATCCTATTTATTTGTATTTTCTCCCATTTTTTATTTGTAAGCTGGCTATAGGTTTGTCTATTTTGTTTATTTTTTCAAAGAACCAGCTTTTGGTTTCGTTGATCTTCTGGATTTTTTTTTTTTTTTGATTTCCAATTTGTTTATTTCTGCTTTGATTTTTATTATTTCCTTTCTTAAATTGGCTTTTGGTTTTTTTATTGTTCGTTTTTTAGTTCTTTGAGATGAGAGATTAGATTGTTCCTTTGGGTTGCTTCTTATTTCTTGATGTGAGCCTGTATTGCTATTTATTTTCTTATTATTACTGCTTTTGCTGTGTCCCAAAAATTCTGGAATGATGTGTCCTCATTGTCATTCATTTCTAGATATTTTTTGATTTCTTCTTTGATCTCTTCATTAATCCAGAGGTCTTCCAGTTGTGTAGGTTTCAGTCTCCATGAAGTAAGAGGGTTCCTTTTTTTCTTTTCATGGTTTATTTTTGGTTTGACTTCTTTATGATCAGAGAAGAAGGTCAGTATGATTTTGATCTTAGTGCATCTGTTGAGGTTTGTTTTGTGCCCTAATATGTGATCAATCCTGGATTATGTTCCATGTGCACTTTAGAAAAATGTGTGTTCAGTTTTTCGGGGGTGTAGTGCCCTATAGATATCTATTAACCCCATGTGGTCTAAGTCCTTATTTAGAGCTTTAGTGTCTTTATTTTTTTTTCTTGTTGATCTGTCCAATGATGAGAGTGGGGTATTGAAGTCTCCTACTATATATGCATTTTCTTTAATGTCTGTTTTCAGAGATGGTAATAATTGTCTGATATAATTTGGTGCTCCTTCATTTGGGGAGTATATGTTGATGAGTGTTATATCTTCCTGTTTTATTGTCCCTTTTATCATGATGTAGTGACCAGCTGTGTCTCTTTTTACCTTCTTAAGTTTGAAATCTATTTTATCTGATATAAGTATAGTTGTTCCTGCCTTCTTTTTTGATCCGTTTGCTTGTAGGATTGTTTTCCAGCCTTTTACTTTCAATGTATGTTTATCTTTTGCAGCTAGCTGTGTTTCCTGTAGACAGCAGAAGGTTGGGTTCTGTTTTATGATCCAGTGTGCTACTCTGTGTCTTTTTATTGGTGCATTTAGTCCATTTACATTTAGGGTTAATATTGATATATTGGCATCCATATTTGCCAGTTTGTTTGCCTTTTTGAGGTTCTCTTACCTTATTCTTCATTTCCTAGTCACTCCTCTGTTGGTTTTGGCTTCAGTGCTTCTTGTAGTGTTTTTTGGAGTAGGGGTTTGGTAGTGATGAATTTCTGAAGTTTCTGTTTTCCAGAGAAAGTCCTTATTCTTTCTTCATAGAGGAAGGAGAGCTTTGCAGGTTAAAGTATTCTTGGTTAACAGTTGTTGGCTTGGAATTTGTTAAATATGTCACTCCAATCTCTTCTTGCCTGTAGTGTTTCTTCAGCGAAGTCTGATGTCAACCTGATTGGCTTTCCTTTGTAGGTTATTTGTTTCTTTGCCCTCATCTTTTTCAATATATTTTCCTTGTCTTGAATTCTTTTTTTTTTTTTTAGATTTATTTTTTATTTATACATACAAGCTGGGGTGCAGGCCAGAGGCGTGGGGCGGCGAGAGGGTTCACCAGAGACAGAGCGGGTAGCAGAACAGGCAGATCAGAAATACACTGCTGAGGGGAGCAGCGGGCGAGGCAGGAGACGTCTGCCGCACCATGTGGGATTCTGCCTGGCTGGGCGTCGAACTCGCGTCCCCGCTGCCGACAGCTCCACAGTGCAGCGCTTAACCGCTGCGCCACCAGGGAGGCCCTGTCTTGAATTCTTGATAGCTTTACTATTATATGTCTTGCTGTTGGGTTTTTTTTATTATAGTAATTTGGAGTTCTTCTGGCTTCCTGTATGTCAATTTTTATTTCCTTTTTTGTGTTTGGGAAGTTCTTTTCAGTTATCTCCTTGAATAATATCTCTGTTCCTTGGTCTCTCTCCTCTCCTTCTGGGATTCCTGTGTGTCACGCGCTTGCTCCTGTCCGGCAGGAACTGACACGACACCGAGGTAATCTTGCTGAAGCTTCTTCTTTATTGCCAACGCACTGTTACATATATAGTGGTACAGAACCAATGGGAGAAAAGCGGAACTCGTGTAGGGCCAATGAGGGGAAAGCAGAAGCTGTGCTTGTCCAATCAGTAAGCTGATCACGCGTGCACCGTCCCGAGAGGCGCCTAGCACGCGGGGTGCACGCCCCGCAGGGGTTTCCTGTTTATCAGGTACAGGACCTGCTTCCTCATACGACAGGCGCCATGTTGTGGGAGCGGCCGTCCCCCACACCTGTGACTCTGATGTTTCCTTTTTTCATGGTGTCAGATAGTTCTCGAAGTGTTTCCTCATTCTTTTTCCTTTGTTTTTCTTTTTCCTTTTCTGTCTTGGTTCTTTGAGTATCTTTATCTTCGACAGTGCTTATTCTTCCTTCCATTTCTTGTATTCTAGCTTCCTGGCTTTTCCTAGAGTTCTTGAGCTCCTCTACTAATGTTTATAAATCCTCCATTTCCTTCAATTTCTTCTTTATGGATTCATTCTTGTTCTTCAGTTCTTCATTTATATTCCTCAGTTCTTTGTTTATGTTTCTTTCCTTCTCTACCTTTTCATTTAATTCTATCAATTTTTTTTGTTATACCTATTTTGAATTCTTTATCTGTTAGGCAGATGTAATCGTCTATGTTCCTATTATTGGGTTCTGGAGAAGGATTTTCTTTCTGTGGAGTATTATTTTCAGAGTCATTTGTACCTTTTTTCCTTCCCGTTGTTGGCCTTCTGCTTTGCTCTGATTGTAGTGTTCCTGTACTGCTGGTGCTGGTGGGCATGACTACTGGTTTCACTTGCTGAGGAGTGTTTGTGGCTTCCTAGTGTGTGAGCTGCTGTGGCTGGGTGTCATCTGGGTACTCTTGTTTCGCTGTTGAACTTCTATATCCCTTGTGGTGTGTCTCTGATGTGTTTCAGGGTCCTAGTAGAAGTAGAAGAGAAGAAGGGGTGATGTGTAAAAGGGGGGTATTATGTAGGTTTAGAGGCTGCGGGGACCCGCAGCTGGAGGTTCTCTGGGTGCAGCCACACAAGGATGAAGGAGGGATCACACACCTCAACGTCTGGCTGGAGTTTTCTGTCCCCACTACAGTCCCAAGATGAAAGGAGTAATAGGGGGTTATATAGGGGGAGAATGAGGGGGGAGGGGGAGGAGGAGGAAGGAATCCGGGATGTGAGGGAAAGGAGGGGAAAGAAGGATGAAACACACACACAAACAAAAATAAACAAACAAAAAGAGTATTGATGGATAGTGGCAGGGAGATAGAGGGATAGTGGGGTTCAGAGACCAGAGATAGTTGAGGGTGAGACAGATAGATAGTAAGCAGCCAGTTAGTCAGGGAAACAAACACATGGTCAGGTGTGGGAGGATAACTTATCAAGATTTTGTGTAAAACAAAATTAAGCTGATTGCGATTAAAATAAATCAAAAAGGAGAAGAGCTAGAAAGGAGAGGAAGAAAAGTAGAAGGAAAGGATGAAAAGAAAGAGGTAGGTAAAAAGAAAAAAAATTTGTTTTGAGGAAAAAAAAATTGAAAAAACAAATGGAGAGGGGGATGCCACCTGTGGCAAAGGATGGCACCCCAGGCTCTTGGGGTTGATTCAAGGTTTGGGAGATTTCTGTAGTCTTTTGCCCTTGAAGTCTTGGGATTTTGGGGTGACCTCACTGCTTGGGTTCAGCCCCCCTTTCAGGTGTCAGATCCTGCTGTCACCCTGCTGTCTTTTGCTGCTGGTATTGGTTGCTAGAGTTCTTCCTAATCTCTCTCTTCCAGCGTTTCCTCCAGTGCTTGCCTGAGTCTATCACCATTGCTGGAGCAGGCAGCTGAGTGGCAGGTTGGGGGTGGGCATTGTTACGCAGCCTCTTCCTGGCCGGAACTATAGCCATGCGGGCAGGTGGGAGAGGGGGGCCACGTGGGCTGGCAGCCTCTTCCCAGCTGGAGCTGCAGCTACGCAGGCAGGTGAGGAAGGGGGGCCGGCCGGCCAAGCTACTGCTGCGGGGCAGGAGGCGCAGGGGCAGGGGCTGCGGGGACCCGCAGCTGGAGGTTCTCTGGGTGCAGCCACACAAGGATGAAGGAGGGATCACACACCTCAACGTCTGGCTGGAGTTTTCTGTCCCCACTACAGTCCCAAGCCTTATACTCAGCAATGCTTGAGGAAGCCCACTTGCCTTTTCTTGCCAGCATCCCTCTGGGAGTGGTCTGGTGACCTTTTCCTTCTCTTTACTCCATCTCTTCTGCTGCTCTCCGTGTCCAGAATACCAGCAGGGGAGGTTGGTCTGTGTAGCGCATCTGGTCCTCTTCAGATCAGGTCCCAAATTTAGGGATATTTCTCTCTATAGATGGATTTTTATGGGAGAGCCTGATCCTAGTGTCCGTTCGCCACCATGTTGATCCTGGAAGTCTTATTGTTCAATTTTAAAAGGTAATAAAAACCTAAGCTTTCTCCTATAGTGAACTGTAGACTTCTTCCTTTACCCAATCAGGACAGAGTCTTGATTAGAATTCATGGTTTCAAGGACATAGCAAAATATTCCCAAGATAAAAATAAGACAAAGGTATAGACTTGAGCAGTTTAGGGAAATGGGAGAGATCCAGAAAATGCATGAACTCCTGGAATTCTTTCTGATGAAACCCCCATATGGAGGGAAAGATGACTCAGAAAAGATCAAGTAGATCCTCATAATATATTAAGGACTTCATACATTTGTGGTCTTCTAAAGATGGGAGCATTTTAATAGACTGTATTTTATATGGATGTTGGGGAGTCTCTTTCTGATGTCCTATTCTTGACTTCCCCTTGCCTTCACCACACCCACGTGCCTGCTTTGTCTTTTCAATTCCCTTTCTTCCCTCTAGCATCACAATGCTCCCTTTGACTTCGTTGAGGCTCAACTTTGCTATGAGAAATAAGCATAGGCCCAGTTAGTGTGGCCTGATGCTGCCTTACCTCCCCAGTTCCCCTGGCACAGAGTTAAAATTTCCACCTGTGTGGTGAAAAAGGACTTGGAGTCCGAATTAAGTTGATTTGTAGGAAACCAAATTACTATTTATTGATTGCTTTTCTTTCTGGACTATAATTCATACTTGCCAGCTTTTTAAACATTTCTTTCTTTTGTGGATTATGAAACAAATGTATATTTTATACATGTGAAGAGTTTAAAAAACACTAAGAATATAAAAAGTTAATAATCTTACCATTTATCCAAATTTTGAGGTATGAAAGTAAATAAATGAATATCTCTCTTTTCCACTCATGCCTTCAGTCTATACCTATTATTGCTGTCCAATCCATATCTAATTTTGATGCATTGAGATATATGTAAATTAATTGATAAGTACTTCTATAATGAAACAATTCCAAGGTATTAATTGAATATCCCATGTATAGAACATTTAGTGGATCCTATGAAGTGCTCTGTGTCTGTGTAAAAGTAAGCTTAATTCTTACCTTTGAAGATCAGTTAAACACATGTTAGAAAGTGGGCATGAAAAAGATGAAAATATTTTTAAAAGAAAGATGTAATTACACACAAGCAGTTCAGCTTATAAAGATTGAAGTATTTCTTAGGAATAGGTTAAGATTTGCGGGGAAGGAATTATCTATATTTTTAAACTCTCTGGTGACATTTAGTACTTTCCTTATTATGTCTTTGAAGTTATTGCATCGAGTCACACACAGAAATCTAATTAACTCATATGACTTTATGGAGAAAATGAAAAACCTCTTTTTTTTCTAGCCTTGCTATAGCAATCACCCCTTATCTTTTTTGCCCCAATCTGCCTTCCATGGTGCACTGCGTGAAACCAGGCATGAAGAATGATTGGGAAAACAAACCCCTCTGTGATACTGACAGGAAGTGAGTAAATACAGTGGTCTTTCATCTTACAAAAATAAATAACATTTCCTCATTCCCTCACCTTGGTTTAGGCTTGACTGAGCATGAAAGCAGAATTTTCTTCCTCCTTTCTGAGTAGCATTTATGAACCTCTAAATAGAAGTCCCTCTATCTGCTCCTTTGCTCAGATGAGGGGCCTCGCTTCCATATCCTCAGGGTGTACTACATGGACCATGGGCCGCCAAACGGGAGATACAGAGCCTATTTCTGGCTCTGCCCCCTGGCTTGCTGTGTGACCTGGTATAAATCACTTACACCTCTCCAGTTCCCCAACGGCAAGACAGCTGCTGAAGCATTCACCACTGTCTCCAGTGTCATAGCCAATCTCTTGCTACAGGCTTGAGAACAGGACGAAGTTGTGTCACTTGTCAGAGGAATCATGCAGTCAGTTATTCATTTCTCCTGATATGATTGAATCACCTTGGATAAATCCACCAGAGGCCCTGAAGCAGATGGTGAGATTTTTCACTTTACCCAATTAAAAAAAATACAATGAAAAAAAGAAAAACACTTTGAAACCCAGAAAACATCTCCTAAACACTCAGGTAAAATTCTGTGTCAGTTCTGGGAAGTTTTAAGACTTAGGCATTTGATCTAAGTCTTAAATCTTCCATATGTAGATATAGATATGTGGATATCTATATATCGATATAGATATATAGCTATGTGGATTGCTATCCAATTGCACACCAAATGGCCCTGTGCTTGTGTGTGTGTGTGTGTGTATAAAGGAATGTTATATGTATAATATGGAGATATTATATCTAAAAGTATTTATATTTACTTCTATGACTAAACAATTCCAAAATGTTAATCAAGTACCCAGAGTGTAGAATGCAATAGTAGCTGTTATGAAACTTTTTATGAAACTGTGTGTATGTGTGAATGTGTGTGTGTGAGGGACCTTGCTTCAATATCCTTGGGGTGTGTATATATATTCTGGCTTGGAACAAGGGAATTTTGTAAAATCTTGGATTCATAAAACTTGAGGATTAGATGAAACCTTGAAAGTAATCAAGATCTGGCTGCTGATCAGAATCAACCAAGTAAAACTTCACCAAGAATATTGATTCTCCACATCCCAAATGAGATATATTAATTCAGGGAACCCAGGCTCTCATTTAGTAAGACTCAGGAATGTCTGATGATCAGTTCGTTTTGGGAACCATAATTCAATTCCATTAGATTGGACCTTCTATTGTCTTTCGATGGGTTTGAAATCTGCCAGATTAGGGGAAATTGTTCTCTATAGAGAGTAAGTTCCCTTTTGGAGCTGTTTTGGGATATTAGCTATTACTGTCTCCTTTGATTATGAACTAAAACACCACATCTACCTTAATCACTACTCTAACTGGTCTGGGTTAATATTTATTGTGTGTGTTTTGTGCACCAGATACTGAATTAGAGTGGCCAGTCATCCCAATTTGCTTGGTTTTGTCTTGGTTTGGGCAGGAAAAATCCTGCATCCAGTGTGGTTGATCATCCAGATATTTTTTTATGCACTATCTTTCTGAATTCTCAAAATTGGGCTATGAGATAGATTCTGTTATTCACATTGCTTAACGTTTGAGGATACAAGATATAAATAAATTAAGCAATTTTTACAAGTCAGGGAACCAACCTAAGTGCCCACTGACATACAATGAGATAAAGAAATTGTGGAATATGTATTGAATGGAAAACTACTCAACTATTAAGAAAGATCAAATACTGATCTTTGCGACGAATGGGTGGGCCTTGAGGTCATAATGCTAAATGAATATGGAATGTAAATAACCAAAAACATATACTGGCAACACACAATAAACACAAACCTTAGACTGAGTGGCAAACTTACTGGTTCTCAGAGGGGACAGAGGGAAGAAGGAGGGCATGGGGGAACATGGCATTAGCACAGGAGGTTTGGTGGAGGTTCAATGAAGCATGTGCACATATGGAGAAGTAAAAACGTAACTGCAGAGTTATACAGATGTGTAACAACTGAGAAATTTAATTAAAAAAATAATTTGTGGAAGATAACTCAGCATGTGAACTGAGAGCTGGGGCTAGAACAACCCAATCAATCCATATCTAGAGCCCCTTACCTTCATCATCATTCATTCATCAAGAGTCATCTGTCATTCTGTCATCTTCACCATTGTTTGTGCACATGAGCCCTTTCACACAGTCCTATTTAGTGCTCTGTGATTAGACCAGTTTAATATCAGCCATTCAGGGTCTGGTTATTGAGTTGTGGGAATTTATATGGATCATGTATCGTATGCAGTGGCCTCAGAGGAGAAGCTAAGCCACTGCGGAATGATCTGAATTGAGGAGGTGCAGGCACGTGTGGGTGGCAGTGGGAGGCCATGTGGCTTTGCTGCCTGCTTGTGGGCTGTAGGTTCAGGGAGAGTTGATGATGTGATCACGTATGAGTCTCAAGGTTATTGGTTTTATTTTCTTTTACTACTACTATTAGTCTTCTTCTTCAGCATCTATTGATAGTGCTCTCAGTTTGTCCTGTCTATTCTGAACTTCACTAAAAAAAACTCAGAAAAATGTGAACAGGCTGAACACTTTATGAATAAGGACTTATTGTTATTTTTTGAAGTATGATAGTGATATTGCGGTTATGTTGAGAAATACAGGCGCCTCTTAGAGATATCTACCCAAATTTTTAGGGGTGAAATAATTTGCTGATTGATTTACTTCAAAATAATCCAGTGGAGGAAAGGAGAACGTAAGGAGGTGTGCAGAGAAGACAAGATTGGCCAAATATCAGTGATTACTGAAGCAGAATGCTCGTTGCATGGAAGCTCACTTTTTATTCTCTCTACTTTCGGTGTATTTAAAATTTCCCATAATAAAAATTAAAAGACGAGGTACAAAGTAGGATTGAGGGAGGAGCCCCACTATATTTCAGGGTGCTCATATTGCATAATGTCATTTAGTTTCTTTTGATTTGACTTGAAATGCTTTTTGTGCTGAACTTGATTTCATTCATACTGAAGAGACTTCAGAGGGGACTACATATGAGTTTAATATAAAATGTGGCGAAGATCACATGGACGCTTCCTCTGTGTATGACAGGGTGAAGCCGAGGAGGGTGCCTGGGTGGAATGACGGTTAGGTCCTGAGCTTCTGGGGTAGGACAGAGCTTGGCCAGGAATGAGTTTATGAGAATGAGCCAGGTGCAGAAGTAGGGTCCAAAACAGGAGAAGGGACCTTGCTTTGAGCAAGGTTTGATTCAGCTTTCTGTCAGCCTGAGGGCTCCCTTATCAGGTTTCCCATCCCTACCTGCAGCTCATCTCATCTTGCTTAGTAATTTTCCCTTTCGCCCCATTCCTTAAAACATTCCTTTGCTTCCAGACACCTTATTAAAGCTACTCTCTTCTGGCTGTTAGAGTTAAGAATCTGTCAGCACTTTCCATTATATACCTCTCTCAGCTGACAGTCTATTCTTAATTGGCACTGTGTAGAGGGGGAAAAAAGACAAAAAGCTTTACTTAATGCTGGGGATCAGGCCAGGTTTTCAATCTTAACTCTGCACTTCCTGGATTAGTGTGTTTAAGTGAGGCCTTTCATTTACTTGAATATCTTTTATTCTCGGGTGACTTCTCTGTTATTTGTAGTGCTGTGTCTCCTGACAACCAGAGGAAAATTCCTTAGCTAAGAAGACCAGATTTTAGTTTGAATTTAACCCTGATCTCAATAGTTTTCAAATTTGACTAGCTTTTGTAGGAGAATAGTCAAGCCATTTTGAACATCCTTAGAAATGCTCTTCTCTATTTTCCTTACTTTATAGATGTAAAAGTTGACCAACATGTTTGAGTGAATTTTGCAAGTGAAGAAGTTATTTAGTATAATAGTCTTTTGATGCCCACTTAAAAACTGGTTCGGTCATGGGTATTTTAAAAATTCATTTTTTTAAAATAAGGACTTTTGCCACCAGTTAATGCAGAAATTAAAAAAAAAAGTCTTAAATATTCATTTTACCTTATATGTGTCAAAAGTTACCTTCATTTTCAGGTGTTGAAATTTTCTGGCACCTATAACATATCATCTTTGAATCTTTCTTTAAAGGATCTTGTGGTGAAGTGAACCTTAAAGACACTTGTTTAGCAATCAGACTGCAGAATTCCTCTAAATTTTTAAACTCTTCAACACTTCAACAGTTTTGTAAATATAGCCCATTTGATAGCAGTATTTTTAGCAATTCACCTTTATTGTATCTTTCCAAGGTGTTTCTATAAAACAAGTCCCTTTCTTTATATGCTCACATTCCAGCAGTTATCTTAATATTTAATTAATTGTGGAATTAAAATTACAGGTACCCAGGCAGCAATAGGTTAGGACCCAATACTATTGACTCTTGGCAAGCGTAGCAGAACTATATGGGCTTATCAGGGAACTACCTACAGCCAAGACAGGGGCATTAGTCAGTAGATTTGCAAAGGAAATGAAGAGTTTGGCTGAGTGGTAGCCACTTAAGAGAAGATTTTTTAAATAGCCTTCTTCCTATTGCTGGTTTTTGGGGGTTGGAGCTGGATGCAAGGGCCCCAGTTTCAACTTCTTAGCGCTGAGACCTTAGCACATGCCTCGTCCTACTCCAGAGCTCTTGTTTACTGGGTGGCTCTGGGGTGAACTTGCACTTCTGGCCCTGTGAAATCTCTCTTTATTTTTAAACACCTGGATATTTCTACTTCTACACTTCAAACTCTACTATGTATTTTTTGTGTCATAATTTATCCAGAATGCCTATTTTTTTTGGAGGAGGGGACCTCTCCACATCAGCTTAGTTCATTCATCAGAAAGTCCTCTACAGACCTTTCTATTATTCTAAGTACCTGATCCAGGACAGCAGAGTGGCAGTTCTTTCAGTGAGATGTTGCAATGGGATCTTTGTTTATTTTCAAGAAGGTAGACGGAGGTCTTCTCCTGACAAAGCTATCTTTGCTTGTAATCACCCAGCAATGGTGGTGTCTTTGCTCTGAAATGTTATTCCCCCCTCTCTACATTACTCCCAAGTTACCTTGGAAGCGCTCCCAGTTATCATTGCTTTTTGTCTCCCTGGAAGCCAAGTTTTAATTCCACTTCCTATTATCCCATCACTCTGTCTCTTGGACATTCTTCCTTTGATATAGATCTGTCAGGCCCCTTTGTAAAAATGTAAACCTATTACATTCCCTTTATTCACCCTGGCACTAATGTCCTGACTTCAAATAAATGTCCCAAAGCGCTGTTGGCTGGCCTTTACAGAGCAGCACATTTTAAAGTTGCCTTCCATCTACGTCCTCTTTTACTTTGTTTAAGATGTAAAATGAGGGCAAAGAATCACAGGGCTTAACTAATGGTCTGCAATTTCCTGCTGTCTCTATACCTTTTTTATGATATTAATTCATTGCCACTTCTCTGACCTGTGGAATCGGTTCTGTATAGAAATGACTAGGAGTTAAAATGAAGTTTTTTTTTAAAAATGCCAATTTGATTCAGTAGTCTTGTCCGAGTTCTTGTCATTGTCTCTTTGGGGCAGTGTGCACTATTGAAATAATTTTAACAACTGCTCTCTGTGTTAAAACACCTGTCTTAATTACTCATCGCCTCTACCTAAGGGTTAAGATTTGATTTAGTTTCCTTTGGTTAGAAAAGATGTGTCATCTACTTAAAGTACGTTAAGGCATCTAAACTTTCCCTCTCTACAGATTTCCCAATTTTGTCAATTTTCTCCAAATAGATTATTATATGATAAACATCCAGTTTGAGTTTTATGTTTTCAGTATTATCGTTTGATAGTCTACTCTCTGAGTTTCTCAAAGTTGTTTTGGCTAGTATAACAATAGGTGGGTTGTTTGGATTGCACATAGAAAGTGATTCTTATTTATTTAAGCACAATAGAAAATTACTAAAGATGCCTATTGGCTCAGAAATCAAGAAGAAAAGGTCAGAAAAGGGAGGGTGTCTTGATCAGCTAGTGGCACAATAATGTTACATAACACACTAAGCCTAGGGGCTTGCTTAAAGCCATGAACATTTATTCTCACTTGTCTATAAGTTGACTGTGGTTTGGTGAGTTCTGGATGGGCTTGATTTGTGGGCAGACTAAGTAGTAGCCTTAAGATGTCAATCCTAATTCCTGAAACCTATGAATGTTATGTTGACAAAGTACTTTGCAGGTACAAGTTAAGGGTTTTTAGATGGGGAGATAATCCTGGGTTATCCTAGTGGGCCCTATATGTAACCGTAAATGTCCTTATGAAAGGGATATTGGAGGAATATTGGACAGTGAAGGCAGAGGCAGAGTTGATATGCAAAGGCAACAGAGAATGGTTTGAAAATGCTTTGTGCTGGCATTGAAAATGGAGCCAGGGAATGAGCCAAGGGATGCAGCTGTAGAAGCTAGAAATGACAAGGAAGCAGATCCACCCCTAGAGCTTCTAGAGGGAACAAAGCCCTGATGACACCTTGATTTTGGCCCAGTGAGCTTTGGACTTTCAAAACTGTAAGAAAATGCATTTTCATTGTTTACAACTTTCTGCTAACACACTAGAGCAGTGATAGGAAACTAATACAGCTGGGCAGCAGAGCTTTGGGGTTCAGGTAGGTTGAGCTTAGCTCCAGGGATTGGGTTGGGTTCTGGTGTGCTGCAATGTGTGTCCTTCTGAGGGCTCAGGGAAGGGAAGAGGCTACCTGGGGCTTTCTCTTCTGTGGCAAATCCCTTAGCATAAGTATCACTTCCAGTCACACAAGCAGATGTCGCCCTATGTGCATCATGTTGGCTGGTGTTCTTTTGACAAAAGGAAGTCACATTGCCAAGCCCGACATCAGTGGTGTAGAGAGGTATACTCAGCCTTCAGCCGCAGGTGGGAATGGGTGGAATAAATACTTGCTTGAACTGAAATCCAACCCATCACAGGCAGGGAAAAGGGAATCTGTGGGCTCGATTACAAAATCATCCACATACCGTGGGAATAGCCTAGTAGTGGTTACTAGGTATCAGGTGCTACTGGCCACTAGGGAGAGGGGGCTGCCATTACCATGTCATGAACTCTAAACTGCTTCCTGCTCTCTGCCCAGTTTTACACAGTGGTGGGATTCTCTCACTTTAGGAAGGTGATTTAGGAAACAATAGAAAAAAATTTAAAACAAATAAAACAAAAAAATCTTTCAAGGGATAGTGTGTTACAGTGGAAAGAGAAATGGTTTAAGGCAAGTTATTAAAATTTTCTGAAACGTAGTTTCCTCATTTCTAACACTGGAATAAAAATAATCATAAAGCTTTAGATGCAAAATAGAATTGAAGTATTCAACATAGCTGCAACTTAATAGGTAATTGTCATTCTCTCTCTGCCTCCCTCCCTCCCTCCCTTCCTTCCTCCCTCCCCCTCCTCCTTCCTCTCCACTCCCCTTCCCTTCCTCCCCCTCCTTCCTCTCTACGCCCCTTCCTTCCCTCCCCCTCCCCCTCCTTCCTCTCTATGCCCCTTCTCTCCCTCTCCCTACCCCTCCTTCCTCTCCACTCCCCTTCCCTCCCTCCCTCTCCTTCCCCGTTCTTCCTTTCTACTCCCCTCCCCTCCCTCCCTCTATTCCTTCTTTACTCACTTCTCTCCTTTTTAGGAGGAAACTCACTTTTTTCTGACTTCATTTTTCATGCAGAAAATTCCATTTCATGGCCTAGGAAAGAACAGTAGTTTCTGGCTTTCTGTGTGTTTGTCAGCTGTCAGATCCACTTTTTGATCTACATTTTCCATCTCTTATATCTCCATGAGTGGTTTACCTTTTCACTGGGGGTGGGAAGATAGGGACACTCACAGCCCACAGTCTTCTGGGTGAGGTTCAGGTGATGAGTGTTGCTCTTCTCCTGGGATCTGATGTTCTTTGTTAACTTGTTCTGTGCTTTGTACATTCATGTTTTCCTTCTCTACCTGTATGTGTTAAGTTTGCTCCTGCAGGGAGATTCAACATTGTAAAGGGTAGATGGGTTTATTTTGTAGGGAAATTGCTTGGACAATGCAGTGCATTCCTAAATCTAGCACTAACTACCACTAATTAAGCTGATATTTTGATATTTAGTTGACCACTCTATTTCTTGACTCATTCCAAAACCATCGTACAACGGTGTGTAATTGGCAACTCAAACTCTCCAACATTATTTAAAGTGAGTCACAGAACAAAGCTTAAAATAGAGAATATCCAGAACTCTCAGATTTACTCTTATATTACTGGGCTAGTCTCATGTCCTATAATGGTTTATTTCTGTATATATAAGTGGCTCAACTCCAAATATCAAAAATAACTTGAGAAGGCAAATGACAAATAGTTGAGCAGTAACCACAGTGAGGAGCAACGGGTTTATAGTCATCTGAGTTGACTTAGATAAACAGATCATGGAAGGAACATATAATTGGGAACCAGGATAGGTCTATTGCTGGCTCTACCACCCACTTGCCCATATTCATTTGTGTTTAGACCATAGGGTTGCATGTTCTCTGGAAAGTGCACAGGATGCTGAGTGACCTCACCAGAGCTCTTGCCATCTGGTTGTAAGAATGCACACAGAACATAGTCCAGGATAGGAAGTCATGTTGGTCCTTTCAAACGATGAAAGTTTCTTTCCAGGGGAGTGAGAGTGTGAAGAGAGGAATCATCGAAGCAAAGTCACCCTTTCCTTAACTTGCCCAATTCTGACTCAGCTAACATTGCTTTTCAGGCCTGACTATCCTGGTAAAATCTAAGATGAGGACCTATTTCCCTATCAGTTTGGAGAGCATGAGTGATAGATCTGATCCTTAAGTATACTTCCTTAGTGATTCACAGAAATTATACTTGCTCAGTTGTGTATATAGTCCCATAGATAGATTTTTAATTGAAATTTTTCCAAAGTGAATCCTATAGATCAAAGATGTGGCATAATGAAAGTTAATGAAACCTTGACACAATGACAGACATATGTAGGTTGGGCTGTTTAAGAGTGGTGTGGACATTGGATTTTTTGGCTTGCCCAATTTCCATTTTCCAGTCTTCTGATATTAGCATCCAATCTTCCTTGGGTAGAACTGTCTGTTCCTCCCCTCCCCTTATTCTATGTGGTCTGTGTGGGCTTCTTTTATTTTAGATATTGAGAATTACCAGGTAATTGAGCCAATAAGATAAAATCCAAGGAATTTTGATAGAACAGCTAGATGGCTTATGTGTGAGGGGAGAACTTGTCTGAGAATAGAGTCACAGAGATAAACAAAATCAAAGAATAAAGAGAGTAAAACCAGGTACTCGCAACATAAATTGAGTTCCTGGATTCAGCCATGCCTAAATTCTTGCTGCCCTGGACTAGATTCTCCTTTCTTTTGTCACTTAATTTTTTTTAACTCAAATTTGGGTTGGATTTTTGTTACAAATGAAGGTATTCCAACTCATATAAAGCACTGACAGTAGATAAGAGAAACAGGCAGCAAGAAACAAGAAGTAGAAAGGGCACTGTTCTGGCTTATTAGCCCTACTTCAATCACTAGACTTTTCTGGGCCTACTGTACACCTGTGAAATGAAACAGGTTTTATAAATATTGCTTGTGTTATTGAGATATAGTTATTATCATAGTCCTGTGGTGGACAGCTCACCTTTCTTCTCCTAGGCTCCATTCACAAGATTTTTTTCTCTGAGACTAGTAGCCTATCATGCTATTGGGCTGACATTCTTTACAACCTTTGAAAATTGACAGGATAAAATGGTATTGATTATGGACTATGAAAGAATGTTTCTCCCATCGCAGTAAAACAGTATTAGTTACAAGACAGGGCAATGCAAAACTGACCCATATTTTTTTTTGACCATGTGTTTATCTATTAAACCAAGGATTGATGCATGCGCAGTTTTCTCTCCTATTATATTCTTTGAGAAATATTCCAGGAGGATTTAAGTCAGGTATCTGTTTGATACCCTGGCCCTTAGTAGATAAATAATGAACACTGATAAATATTTACTAAATAATTGAGTATTTGAGTTATTTCTGTTTGTATTATGAAGATCTTCATTTTATTTCAATAACACTTAAAAAAAAAAAAAAACCCAGAGAGTTCCAGGTAATGTATTTCCTTTGTGTTACTAAAGAATGTTTAAAAGTGGCATTTTCTTATACAAGTTAACAGTGGAAAAAAATGACATTTTTGTACAATGACATACTATTTTTTCAAACTATATTTTCTTTAAGGACCTTACATTTTTTCTGTAAAATTCTGCATTTTGCCTTAGTTTTCTCCAATTTGTCTCACTTACCTTTCATGTTTCTTGAAAAGATTAACGTCCTCCTTCCTAAATAAATCAGTATTATACATGTTGAAATTATATTTTCTTAAATGTCAACACATTCTATCCCCTTCCATCTTATTTGCCATGCGAGTTCCTTCACTGCACACAGAATCTGAAATAGATTTAGGTATAATTGGGTCACAGATTATTAAATAACCAGTCTCTCAACTTAGTCCTGTAAAATTTCCAGATGCAGACATACACTTCCTTTTCTGCCTACCCCGGCAAAACATTTCTCCCCACTGAAATTAATTGAATGGAAATTTGTTCCTGATCTGAATTTATTCAATAGTCGATATCTCTTATTTGTATCCCCTCTTCAAAATCCTTTTTTTAAACCCCCAACTGGGTTTATAATTTATTTCCTATTTTTAAGTATTTCTTTACTTTCCCTTTCTCCTCATACACACTGGCCTTGAATCTCTTAAATTATTCTATTTTTTACTAATCATATTGCCTTCTTTCCGTCCTTCCCTGTGTGCCTCCCTCTCGCTCCCCTCATTTATTCTCTGCTTATTTTTTTAGAAAAAAAAATTAAATAGATGCTTTGAAACTGACTACCAATAGAATCCTTCTTTCTGGAAATTCTTAGTCATTCACTTGGCTCCATACTCAAGAATTCCAGTTCTACCCTTTATGTCAATTATTTTCTTTTTCTTCTTAATTTATATAGTTTTAGGCTTCTGGGTTTTTTTTTTTTTTTTGTCATTTCCATAGTGGTCAAACAACAATATGATCTATATTTCAAAAAACAGAGCTTTGAGATTACTCGTCTGTGTCCATAGCTAGCTCTGAGATGTGTATTTCCTGGCAGCTTAGCCTTTCTGTATGTCAAGCAGAAATAGAGGAAGAAGGAATTTAATTCCGTGTTTTGAAACAGAGGTTAGGGATTCACACTCCGTGGGCTGAATCCTGGCCTTGCCATTCACCAGTGTGTGATCTTAAGTCAGTTACTAACTTCTCTGAGCTCAACTTACTCAATTTATTTTATTATTTTTTTTACATTTTATTTTATTTTTAAAAATTTAATTTATATCCTTGACATTATTGTGTCTCTCCCGTAGGTTTCCCACCACCAATTCACTGGTGAACCATCACCATAGTCCCTTGTGTGCTTTTCTCCCCTATTTTGGTCTCTCTTCCTCCCCTTCCCCTGTAGAATGTCTCTTATTCAATTAAAAATAAGATACTAATGGTACCTAGTGGCTCAAAATTTTGGGAGGTTTAAAGTTAATAATTGATGATAAACTCTTAAAAGCCCTTCATACATGCTAGCTGTAGTTATTAAGTGGAGATTATTATATTCAAAATAGCTGAAAAAGTAAGATTCACATTTTTAACATTATCAAAATGCCTAACTTAGAAAGAAATGTTAGAATGATCCAAATAGTCAATGAATCATTAAGGCAATGAACTATATAATTTTAAAAGCACTAAAAGCAAGTGCAAAACTGCTGGAAAATTTCTTTCTATATTAAAAACATATTATTGACTGCTTGTTAAAGATCGAGTGTATGTGCACCAGGTAAAGTTTCACTGTCTATTGCTTCATAACAATCAGCTAAAATGCAAAGGCGTAAAACTATTTTATTTATTCCAGGATTATGTGGGTCAGGATTTTGAACAGAGCGCAGAAGAATGCCGTGTCTCTGCTCCACAATGTCAGGGGTCTCATCTCAGAAGACTTTGATGTCTGGGTCTTGAAGTCCTGTGGAGGCTTCCTTACAAGTCTGGCAATAGGTACATGCTTTGAGCTGGGGTAAATGGAAGACTCGCCTCATCTGGGACAGATGACGGGCCTGTCTCCCTGCGTCTTTTCCATGTGGTTTGAACTTCTTTACAACATGATGGCCTCAAGGTGGTTAGATTTACTACTTGGCAGCTCTAGGCTCCACGGGTAAGAGTTCTAGAAAACAGGGAGAAGGCTACGTTACGTAGCTTTGTGACGCAGTCTCGGAAGTACTTATTACCACTTTCTTGAACTTGTTGAAGTAGTCACAAAATTGACTCAGTTAAGGGGCAGGGACGTTGATGAGTGAAGTATCAAAGAATTTGTGGCAATGTTTTAAAACTACTGCAAGGGACTAGAGAAAAATGGGTTGCACATTATTGTAGTTGTACCTATTGGCTTCAAGGAGCAAGAGGTCTCATTTATTTACTTGAAAACAAAGGATTAACAGAGACATGACCTAATCTAAGGAAGGGTTTTTAATTAGGGGCATCTATGGGAAAACAAGTGCTACTTCCTTGATTCTTTCTGATTTATGCTGACCCTGATATTTTCTCATTTATATGCTAGTTTCTGTTTATTAGCTCTTTCCCTGAGTATACAAGTAACACATTTTGTAGGAAACGCAAGATATACATAAAAATATAGGAGGTAGATCTATGTTTATATCTACCCTTCCACAAAAAGTTCTACTACAGGGAGGAAAACACAATTAATCTTCAGTCGTGCTTATCTCCATCAAGTCTTTTTGCTATGATAGTTTTTACACAGTTACATAATATGCACAAACTATATGCTGCCCATTAAAAACTTAATGCTATATTGTAAGCATTTTTTATATAATTAGAATTTATAACTTTTGTCTATCTGTGTATTATTATTATTAGGTCTTTAAATGAAAAAAATTTAATTTAAATTAAGACAACACATGCTCTTGATAAAGCATTAACATATGCAGATGTATAAAGTTAAAAAAAAAAAACTGCTTCCCAAACCAAACCCAAGTTATTGGTCTATAAATAGATAATACTTTTTTTTTCAAATAAGAGTTTCAGCGTGTTTATTATTTTACAACTTATTTTCCCTTTGCATTAGTGAATTTTGAAATTTTTCTCTAAGCATTTGTAGATTTACTTTTTTTCAGGTAATCTTCAATCCAGGTTTTCCAATGTTTGATATTATAGAAATGCTGCAACACTTTTTGAATTTGCAAGCATTTTTTGCACATTTGTAAAAGCTTTTCTGTAGAATAGAAACCTAGGAGTGAGAATATTAGCTTAAAGGATCGATCACTAAAAAGTTTGATAGATTATGTCAAATTTATTGGCCATCTGCTTAAATGGTTGCATAATATAACCACACGTGAATGTAGTTTAATTTGCTTAATTATTTCCCCAGAACTGGGCATTTAGGTTGTCTGTAGTTTCCCCAATGATAAATAATGCTACATGAATAATTTCATAATGAAATCTTTGTCAGCATTACTTCATGATTGATTTTTATAAAGGAAATTAGTTGCCATAACATGTGAACATTTTAAAGACAAGTCATTCACATTACTAAATTGATTTTCAGAAATGTTGCATCAGTTTACTCCTCTGGTATCTGCAAACCTTTGAACTTGAGATTAGGCTAAAATGTTGCTATAAAATGTTATGACTGGTTCTTAATTTCCTATATTTAAGGTTAATAATACCTTGTAAAAAAGGGCCAGAATTTGATGATTCATGGATTACTGAAAATCCCATGGAAGAATGTCCTCTGTTGCCCCTTGGCAGTCACTTCCTGTTGCTACAACAGTAAGGGAGTCTGGCAGCTGTGCAGCTGAGGTCAATTGCTCTGGAAAGTCTGTCATACATGAATATGATATAGAAAATGCTCAGCCTTGGAAATATTCTGTTTCTCTAGAGAAAATAAATGTTAGAACTGATCCTAATCAGGGCCTCCCCGGGGGTGCAATCGGTTAAGCGCAGCACTGTGAAGCTATCCAGAGGCACTGCAACACGAGGTCGATCCCCAGCCAGGGAGATTCCCACATGACGCAGCAGACCTCTTCTGCCTCGCCCTCTGCTCCCCTCAGCAGTGTATTTCAGTCAATCTGTTCTGCTCCCCACTTTATCTCTGGTGAATCCTCTCACCACCCGACACCTCTAGCCTACACCCCAGTTCTTGTATGCATAAATAAATAAATCTTAAAAAAATGATCCCTAATCACTGTTGTCGTGTTTATGACTAGATCCCCAAACTTTTGAAGCTCTATGTTATTATTTCATATTTTTCTTGTCCTTTAGGCTAAAACAATATCTGAGATAAATGAATTTTGGATCTTTTGAGAGAAATATTTTCAGTTCAGAATATGCAAAAATAGAGGACTGAATTGTGTATCCCCCCTAAATCTTGACTGCTCTTTCCGTTAGTCTTAAAGATAACACTCGTTACATAATCCCCATTGCTTGTAGATGGTTAATTATGTTCAATTTGGGTATATCTTTGTATTTAATTTCACAGTTAAGTCTTCAGTACCTCAAACACAGAAATTATTCCTTGTATGTCTTTGTATCCCTTGATTATTCTACAAAAATATCTCGACCATAGTGATTTCTTCATTTTTTGTTCAGTATATCCTGTTAAGCACATATTCTGTGCCATATACTATGCTAGTTTTGGAGATTCTATAATAGACAAAGTTTTGTGCTAATCAAATATTTATATTATTTCCTTTATTTTCTAGCTTCTGTTGCATTGGGTTGGGACCATGTGACTCTGGCTAATAGACTGTGAATATATAGTGAGGCTGAGATGGTTAAGATTTGGTGTGCCTCCACCCACTCTCTCCTCATTCCGCAACCCCAGAAGCCAAACACTGAGGTGATGGCCTCATGACTGGGGTCTGTATGACCCAGGCATTGAAATGGGGAGCTGAACATCCCTACTAGGCATGCCAGACATCATATGAGTGAAAAATAAACTTTTGTTTCAAACCACTGTGATGCTGGGGCTTATGTGTTTCCACTGCAAAACTTACTCTATCTTGAGATACTGCCCTTAAGCAACTTGTAGGCTATGTGAAGTAAGGGTCTATCTGATTAACTTTTAAGTCTCTGGTTGAGAAATAGAGTGACCCATGGACTTTGAGGTTCTCAGTAGAATAAAAGTTCAATAAGATTAGTTTCTCTGGGTTTTAGACTTGACTTTAACTATCTGCAGGTTTGAGGAAAAACACAGAGTTTCCCAGGGCTACCAGCTCATTTTAAAATGAGAGGGAGGGTCATTTTTCTTGTGCTAACTCCATCTCTATTTTGTAAGCAGCCGTGAAAGCAGAAGAAACAGAAACTGTAAGAATATCCATATGTTTACTAAAAGAGCCACTTTTCTGTGATTTACTGGTTAGGCTTTACAACACTACACTTGAGGTAGCAGATGGAGGCAGGAAGGGCCCTTACCTTCTAACATACACATGGATATTGCAGTCTGTCTTCTGGGAAACTATGAAAATTTGTTGCAAACATTCACTTCTGTCGATAAGAACACCCTTTCTTTAGAAAGAGTATACTCACAACACCATCAAACTCCTATTCAGCCTTCCATGTCAGATATTGCATCTTAAGGCAATCTTTTTCTTGATGTCTTGCCATTCCTTTACACAGAGAAGGTCACCTAGTACCTTCTCCATGCTATCTCTAGATTCCAGACTTACTTTGGTTATTTCATGTGTTATTTACAACATAGTATTTCATTGTTGTTTTTTAAGCAGTGATTTCTGCTCTACTGATTTACATACCACCCAGGGTCTTACTAAAAGTCCAGGACCTTGTTTCCATCTAGTAAATATTTCTTAAATAACTGAACTACACGCAAGTGAATCCTTCACTGTATACAACACTTCCTGGTAAATGGGACTTGGAAACGGATGAGGCAGTATTATTTTTATATTTGTTGGGTACCATAATCTCTTCCTAACTACCTTTTTTCACCTAATAATGACACCATCTTCAGGTGAATTGCCATGCAGGTACAGTATAGAAATCATGTTTCTGCTTCAGTTTCTTAGCTTGTTTTGCAAGGGAATTAGGTGGTTTAATTCATTTGTATTGCTAAAGAGCTTGAGATCTACTTAGGAAAGTCACTTTAGAATGCCTAAGTGCTGGTATCATAATATTTATTGAGAATTGATGAATAGAATTCTTAAAATAGTCTTGCTCACTGTGGTATCACTGAAGGCATTGCTATACTAAAACCCATTTGTCTTGGACATAGGATTTCTGGAAGATGAATGGAAAGAGGAAATTAGTGGATTTTGGAGTAGATTTTATAAGAATGGATGATTTCTCTAAAGTCCCCTCTTCTTAAAGTGACAAGTGCTAGAAAAATGCCTTTAGTTGCACCCACACAGGTCTGATAATTGGGAGCCTAATAAATGGGCAAGTCCCATATGCTGCCAGATGCAGTTTTGAGAAGCACCTCTACCTTGAAGTCTGGTACAGAAGAACCTCTAAAGGTCACCCCTATTTAGTGTCTCTAGAGTTAGGTATATCACTTATAGCTACATACATTCTGGTATGTCATTTATGGTCACATTCAGTCTTATGTGGAGTTTGACATCTTTGGGTATTTATGCCAGGTATGGATTTATAAAACAAATAAGCAAGCAAGTCTTCAATGCTGAGGAAAGGTTTGATGGTCAGATCAATCTGACCTTATTTGGAGGAACTTGGACTGTGACTAAGGGATATAGCTAAAGGAAGTAAAAACACTTGACGGTGCTAAAAATTCTCTGAAGTGTGTCTCAAACATGTAGTTTTACACATGGCCCCCACTTCTCTCTATCATTGAAAAGACTGGGCTGTAGTTTTGCTTTTCTCAAGATATTCCTTGCACTGCCTTCTGGTTATTCAATTTTTGCCTACACATGTTTTCTTGATATTCATTTAAATCTGTCCTTCCGCTAAAGTATACTGAGTTTCTTGTTCACTGTTCCCAGAAGGCTTTCCCCCTCCTAATTTTAAAGAATGAATGCTCCAACACAGAGAAACTCCCCCAATTTTGTTCTAAGAGAGTACTCACTATTCCCATTAGCCACAAATTCCTGGATACTACCTATTCTGTGTAAAAAGTAGTTTCCATATTAACACTATCATAATAACACTAACTATTGAAAACTTGCTTAGAGGTGCTGATACTGGAAGCATTTGGGGGACATTCATAGTAAAGCAGAGATAAGCACATCTGAGTCTTACAAATTCAGTCTAGAAGTATTATCTAAATGATAGCTCCGTAGTTATTCATGCTTAGCACTTCTCTTAGAAAGACAGATTTTTATGACCATTGACTCTTCTGATTAGAGAAAGGAAAATTTTTCCAATGAAAGGGAGAGTAGGAGACATGGCTGGGTGAGGGTGCAGATAGATTTGTCATGGTTGCTTGTGAAGTGTGTATGGGAGAAAATAAGTTTAGCTGGATGACATTGACATTATTCTCTTTAAAGCAGATGTTGAAATTTTCTACTGAGAGTGGGTGACGGGGGCCTTAAAGAGTGTGTTTATTATTCAGACTAGTCTGTAGGTTATCAGATGTGTCTTCAAATCACAACAAATGTAAATTTCAGTAAATTACAGAACTTAATTTTATTCTCCATCATTATTATGATGATAAATCCTTCGGTACTGCAACTTCATCAGGCAGTGTGTATGCTTACAGAATAGCAGAGAACTGGCTAATATAGAGATACCATTTTGAAAGTTACAGTAAATGGTTTGTGATGTGTGGGACCTCCTAATGTTACCTGCTATTGGAAAAGTGGATGAAGACCTATGTACCATCAGAAAATTCTCATTAACTAGATGAGAAACTAGATGGAAGAGAGGAGAGTTGACAACTTCTGCATTTTTTTGAGTGCCACATATCACTTCTTTCTCTTCAATTGCCCCATAAGAATTGGTCAGGGAACTCATTTCTATATACTTCATCTGCTTTCTGAGATGACTGTATAAGAATGAAGTATTTTTTTTCTTATATATTTTAATCTTGTTGCATTTTCTCTCTTGGGAAGATTTACATTGAAAGGACTCTTTGTACATAGCTTATCTGTTCATGATTTTAGCAATTTGTCCGCATTCCTATTCTGAATTCAATTATTACCCTTTAGAAACTTGTCATGTCACATTAAAAAAAACTTCCCTTTTTTGCAACCATAAAAAGAACACAAGTAGACACAACTATTCAGTAATGAGTGGGGATCATTAGCTTAGCACATCAGAAGTCTTCTGAATAGAGATGAATTTCTTCTAAGATGATATAGAAATTAGAGTATTTAGCATCCAATACCATTGTTATAAGGATTTCATTCCAAAAATGAATTTGAATCTTTAATTTCTTCTCTTTTCCTGAAGTGCTGAGTAGGAAAAGTTTAGTGTCAATACATATAAAAGCACATTTTCCTTACTAAAGCAGTAGTATAGCCTTCTGGGTAATGAGACAAATTAAAATTTAGGAGGACTGGGTTCTTTCAAATTCAACTACTGCCTGACCTTGGTAATGTTGTTTACCCTTTCTGAGCCTCAAGTTCTCCATCTATAAAGTTGGACTCATAATGATCTTGCATTTACACACTCCTTTGAGGATTATAAAGGGAAGGTACTACATAAACCGGGAACTTTTTATTCTTTATAGTTTTCAACTGAGAATAGTAGGAGCTAGGGTTCAGAACAGATCAATGAAGAGCTAGGAAATAGGATTTTAAAGGAAAGGTTAAACTAAAAGTTGTGCAGAGAACAAATATTTATGTATTTATGCAATCCCATTGGTTTCCCATATATGTTTGGAAATGTGTTTGTAGAAAAGACTAAATGATCCCAATTCAAGAAGAATTCCACTTGTGAATTCTGATACTGAATTTCAGGAAATGTTTAGCCTTTGTCAAAAATATGTATCATTCTCCTCCTCATTTTGGTAAGATATTAGATGACCATCTTGGGTGAACAGATAGTTATTTAAAAAACATACTGGAAACTAATTATTATTATTATTATTATTATTATTATTATTATTATTTCATTGAATGTTTTCACTGAAGTTTGACTGTCTGAGCTATGACATAACTATAATGGATTAGTAGATGTCCTTAGTAGAAGCAAACATAGGTTGGTATATTTTCAGAGAAGATGCTAATTTGTCTTCATTTAGCCTAATGTCCATGGATGTTATTCCAGAATTAGGCCAAAAGAAGATTCCAACAATGGTAATGTTGAAATCATCAAAAGTCTTATCTTTGGAGGTAACGATGATTTCATATCCATTGTTTAATTAAAAAATTTTTGCACCAAATGTAGCCAAGGTGATAGAGAATTGTTGCTTGGAGGAGAATAAGTAAATCTTAATAAAAAGTGTTAAAGCTTCCTGGATTATCTGATGGTAAATGTTAGACACTTTATCCAGCTCTCTATGTAGTCAATGGTTATTGGTAAGGAACAGCATCAGATACTGGAATAGTGCTAAGCAAAAAGGAAGCCATCTATGTATACAGAGAAGTTTCTTAATTAAAAAAAAAAAGGCAAACAAAAGAAGAATAATGGAACCATAGTTGAGGAATTAAAAGTCTTGAGGATAGTGGAAATGTTCAGGCCTTTAAGTGAAAAAAAAAATATCATGAGAAATGCCTGCTAGAAGGATAAAGCAAATTATGGAAAAGAAAAAGGGGGAGAAAGAGAATGGAAGGGATGCCCGAATTTATCATTTATAAAATACTAATGGTACCATAGTGAGTACTTCTGGAGTATTTTTGTGTTATTTGGTGATGGAAAAATTACATACATATATCAAGCAACCATATTTCATTTTTAAAGAAATCTTTTTTTTAAAAAAAGATTTATTTATTTATTTATTTATGCATGTAAGAGTTGGGGTGTAGGCCAGAGGTGTGTGTGTGTGTGGGTGAGAGGATTCACCAGAGACAGAGTGGGGAGAAGAATAGTCAGACTGACTAAAATACACTGCTGAGGGGTTCAGCTGGGGAGACAGGAAAGGTCTGCTGCAACACGTGGGTTAGCTTCTTGGTCGGGAATCAAACTCATGTTGCAGGGCTGCTGGTAGTTTCGTAGTGCTGAGACTTAATCCCTTGCGCCACTTCATGTGTACAGCAAGCAACCATATTTTATAACAAAAGCTCATGGGATTTCCTTTCTAATATTTTCATGGAGAAGACGTTGAACTGCTTTCTATCATCAGTGGCATCAAATTTAAATGATGACTTGGTCTGAAGTATTAGGGAGTGGTGGAGACTGTGGCAAAGTATCCCCTGCCAGTTATGTTTAGAGGAAAGAGGATAAACTTTCTCATCCTGTCATTTTTTTTTTCATAGCTATAAGTAAATTTCCTTACACTGTTTTCAGGATAAAATTAAATTTGGCTTCCTTGACTAACAGATCGCCTACGAGAAGCTGGTCTCATGTGAACAAAGGTATTTCAAAACTTAAAAAATTCCATTCCATTCCATTTCCACAATGGCACTTTCTCTCTGAGTGTTTGGTGCCCTATTGCTGATTCCAAGCAGCATAAAGTTTGTACAGCTGACATTTTCTGACTCAACTCCTGCTATAATTGAAATTACTTTATTAAACAAGCTTGAATCATTTCAATTACTTCGTGGCCTGGAGTGCTGGTGGCATACATGATGACTACATGCTGATTAAATTAGAGCTCGTACATCCCCAGAAAGACGTGCATACCAGAAAATGGCTTTCTCTTCCTTCAACATAAAAAACCCTTCTCTAATTCATATTCACTGGATAGATCCCTTTGGGTTGTATATTAATATTCATAAGATAAACCACATAGCTAAAGCAGAAGATTAAAGTCAAGTCTCTTAATAAAGAAGCAAGAGTAATGACTACAGTAAAATCTCCAAAAATGCCATTATCCCCCTGAAGAGTGAACACTACTACTGTACATGTGTTGAAGCTGAGCAAGAGAACAATAAAAAATGAATTACTGCATTGATTTGGATTTTAAAATCCGCTAGAGAGGAATGAGCAAACACAAACACTTAGGCCAGTGGAAAAGAAAATCAGGATCAGACGGTTGTACAAAGCAACAGCATAAGAGTAGAGTTTACACTTCACCTTATTTTGATATGAGAATGGATTTGTGCTCTAGGCGATAGCAATAAACATTACTTCTCTTAAATAGACTTTATGGCTTTTTCTTGGAATCCGTACTGAATTCTGAGAACTGGGGGTAAACTAAATCACTAACCATAGAGCTGCCCACTGAATCTTTTCTAGTTTACCTCCTGTACTTTTGCTCTGCTTTGCTATTCATACACTATTCATTTGTGTTGATCTCTTCTTATGCGATGAGGGAATCACTTTTGTAGAGAATCGCCCTCCCTTGCTACCTCCTTTCCTTCTTAGCTTACACATTTACTGAGTGCCCACTTTGAGCTTGAGCTAAGGGTCCGATGATTAGCAGAAGAAGCTTCTGCCCTCATGAAACTTATATTCTAGTGGGAAAAGAGTAAACATCTAAACCAATTCTAAGTATAACTTCAGAGAGAAATGCTGAGAGGAAAACAAAGCAGATAAGGAATGAGTTGTTTGTTTTTGGTGAGAGTTATGTTCTTTTTAAATAGGGTCATCAGAGAATACTTGTGCATTAATAAAATTATTATAATTTATTTTTGTATCATGCTTTAAAGTTGACAGAGCACTTTGAAATAGAATGTATCATTTAACTCCTATCAATCTTGTGAGATCAGAATTATGATCTCAATTTTCTAAATGAAGCTAAGAAAACTTAAGTGGCTTGCCCCAAATTATAGAGCCAGTGTGTGGCAGGACTTATGTCCATGGCCTAAATTACAAAGGTAATTTTTCTATGACAAAGAAAATTAGGGGATTTAAATAAAACCTAAAATACTGTTACTACAAAAATATTATTTTTGCAGAACTCCTTTCAGTCTGTGTGTATGTGCAAATGTATGTGTCGTGATTAAGAAAGAATTAATGTTAACATTTGTTCAAAACTAATTTATAAGTGATCCAGGATAGTCATTTCTATAATGTACAAATATTTAAGATGTGCCCCTCATTTCATAAGGCACATGAGAATTCTGCAGTTCAGCTCATTCCACTTATTAGTATATGACAATCAGAGGGTAGAATGACAGCCTCAGTGTAGTCCTGTATTTCCTCATGACTATGAGGAAGAAGCCTGCAAAGCATGCCCTTGACTTAACCTACATGCAAATCACATTTCCTATAATTAGGTTGATTGAGTTATTTAAAGAGTATGCAGTTCTCATACTTTGCATAGTGGTAACCCATTTTTACCTATGTCTATTGTTATTTAACTTTACACACCATAATTTATGAAATGATTTGATTGTCAATTCAGGGTCTCTTACTGCAAGCCTTTATTACAGTTTTCACTTATTCAAACAATCCTTTCATCTTCAGATGCTCATCTTGTTTCTGCCAGAGCTGGAAGCACTTGCAGTTTCATTTTTGCTTTGCTTTTTTTCTTCATTTTCTGTGAAGACATGTCTTAGGCAGACACATAGACCTGGAGACTGACACTTAGTGACAAGCCTAAGTGCCCAATGACAGATGACTGGATAAAGAAATTGTGGACTGTATACTCAGTGGAGCACTACTCAGCTATAAAAAAGGATGAAATAATGCCCATTGGGACAAAATGGGTAGATCTTGACTATGCTAAGTCACATAAATCATAAAGAGATACAGACACCAGGTGGTTTCACTTATTTATGACAAAATACAGCAAAAAATAAATTCTCATATTCTGTGAAAAATACACTGGTTACCAGAGGGAATGGCATGGAGGAAGCAGCGGGTAGGGAGTGGAAGGGGATAGGACATTGGCATGGGAATTTTGTTGGTGGGTCAGTAAAGTATGTGCATCTGTGGAGGTGTGCCAATGTACCCCCAAATCATATAGCTATGTAAATGAATGACAAATTAATAGAATTTGAGGGAAAAAATAAGAGTGAAGTAGAGCGACAGAAGATGAAGATCAAAGTGTGGGTGGAGAAAGGCCTGCTCTGGAGGGGCGTTGATGCCATACCAGCGAGTGGCGCTCTCTCCTCAGATCAATGGGACGCCACGGGAAGGCTTAAAGCAGGGCAGAGACAAATTCATTTAGTTCTTTAGTTTTTCCATGTGTTTCATTGTCTTTTAAAATTTGTTGTCCTATAAATTTCATGGTAAACTGACTGTATTTACTGTATTTACTATGTGGGAGGATGTTCTGACTCAACTTTGAAGCATATTAATAGACCTGACCCAAGTAATTTTTCTGATAAACCTTAAAAATATGTATTTGTATTTTTCCAATAAGTTTAGTGCATCCATGTTCTTATGTTATATGTTCATTCCATCATTTCAATAGGCCCCATTTCTCCTTTCATTCTCCCCTCTTCTTCTTAGAAGGCCGAAATTAAGTCAGTGCTATGCCTCTATTAGAAGGCAACAAAAATATTCCCAGTAAATGCACGGGGTTCCTGTCTTTAGGAGACTGAAAAATTAGATCTGGGGAATGAACACTGGCTCAACAGTAGGTACCTTCCTGTGGAGATTAATATTTTGTTCTGTTTGAGCAAATGAATGATTTATGAGATATATTTGATGTTAGAGTGAAATATATTTGAGACTATTGGGCTTGAGTTCTTATAATGGCTTTACTACATATTCACTGTGACATATTTTGCTAGATTTTATATATATATGTATATATAAATGCACACATATGTGTATCTATATATATGAGACCTCACAAGTTCACATGTAATTTGAAATATAATTTGCAAAACAAGTTCATAAAGTACTATGTTGATCAGCTTAGATATCTAGACACGGTCATAATATATTGTTTGACCAATTATAGGCACCCTCACCTATTTACCAAGCAGTATTTCCCAGTTCCCCTTATTTCAGTGGGTATAATGTGTTTTTACTATGAAGTAAGAGAACATTTTTATTTTGTTTCAGCAAATCAGGTCAATCACTATTGTTTTTATTGTTATTATTTACAACATTCTAAATCAGGGAAGGAGCAGGAGAGGAGTACGTGTTAAACAGTTTATAGATGGAGCAGAGCTCAGATATGAGCATTTTCTGCTTATTACCAACTCTGAGATATGGAGCAAGACCCTCAGTTTCTAAGCTTCAATGTCCTGTGCTATAAATTATAAATATACCTGTCTTGTTGACTTTGTAGATTACTGTGAAGATCATTACTGAGAAGAAAATGCTGAGAAAAAGATAAAGTAGATGCTCCTTTCCTGGGTCACAGGAATACTTCAGGTGTGTTCAGGAACCTCCTAAAATTAATCTGCCTTTAAGCACATTTGCATTTTCTCCCTAAATTCTTAAAGGATTGTCATCAGATTCTCAGAGTTTTGTGACAACATTGCTGAAAAGCGATAACAGGTAGCAGAATTGAAATTGTTAGCTCTGGCTGCAATTGTTAAATTGCAGTAATGTCTTTTGTACTCAGATGTAGCACTGCACACAGTAATGGTTCACCATCTGCATCACTTGAAGGGCCTATTAGATCACTGGACTCCATCCCAGGCTTTCTGATTCCGTGGGTGGAGGTGGGGAGTAGGACTCAGCATTCTACATTTCCACACGCTGCTGGTGCTGCTGGCCTTGAACCTGATGCCTTGAGAGTCACGGGTGCGCAGTGCAGGTCAGCTCTGTGGCTGTTTAGTGGACAGGTTTTGGAGAAGCTTTGCTTTTCAGGAAGTGGGTAATGTCCTTGAATAGATAGTGGTGATGGTGTCTACTTGGGACTTGTCTGTTAAAAAGAAAAATAACTTTCCTTTCATTCTGGGAAGTATGTATGAATTCATTACTAAAGCGGACTGTTTACTTTCTTGAGGAGTATGCCACAGCTCAACAGCTCTTAACATCTCGTTTGGAGACCAAAATGAAATAATATTCCATCTGACATTATGCCTGCTATTTCCCCACTAATCTCAGAGTGGCAGAGTAAGAGCTTTGCTGCCACCAGCCAGGGACTGGAGAACACTGCCCTGTGGGATGAATGGGCCCTTTCATTGAGGAATTCACAGGGTTCTCTGTAAAGCCTTTCCAAGAATTTCAAAATACATTTTCTTTTGAAAGAGAAGGAAAGAGCCTTTTGGAAATAAGTACTTTTTGAAGATGTTTACATCAGTGGTGAATAGGAAGTGAGGAATTGAAATGTAAGCGCCATTTGTAGTTTGGATTCTGTCTTTTTTGCCATGGAGCATGGTTCAAAGCCACCTTCCCTGTGCCTTTTTTAGGAGAATAATGCACACACATTATATGTGGCTGTCCTGGACAGCATCACATGACGCCAATGAATAGAGTAGAAATGTAAGTTCTAACTAGTGATACCCAGAATGACACACACTTGAGCAAAATTTGTCACTGAGAGTGAGAGGAGTGCATGTGTCACATCATGCCGACAACGTGTTATGTGATGGACTTAGTGCTGGCTAATTTCATTTGTCCTCTCAAATGCCATTTTACAAAATCCCACTTCATTGCTATTTTAATTTTCTCTGGCCTGTCCTCATCTTCATTTTCTTTTTCTCCCTTAATCCTTTAATACCTTTTCCTTATCTTTGCTTGACTGTTCCAAATACTCAGTGTTTGGAGAAAGTCTTTTTCAATCAGATCTGGTGCCTGTCAAGTAACAGTAAATAAGCATAGTATTTTAGATTAGATTTTGAAAAGGCTATTTAAGTCACATCAGTGTGAGTCATATTAACATCTAAGATGGCAAAGTATTTTCATAGCCCTGGAACTTGGAGGAGACTGAAATGTCTTAATTACTGAGATGTGAAAGAGGAAGGAGAGAACATTTTGACTTTTACACAAGCAAAATTTGTCTGTCCAAGGGCATGCAGCATCTTAGAAACACAAAACAAAAATTGTGGGCAGAGAGTTTTCTGTTCGGGGCAATCTTGTCTACTTGCCCGCACAGATTTCTGCAGTGCCCCCAACATGCATCTCCTTCAAAACCAATTGGGACTTACATACAAGCATTTGCAAACTGTTTTTTAAACAAGTCAGAGCCAAAGCATTAAAACTGGTGAATAGCTGTAAATCCCAGAGAAAGACTATGGGAAAACTGCAGATATTTATGCAGTAGTTTTGCAAGGCATTTGAATATTTTTGGCTTTCAAAATACTTCCACTTGTTTTTATAATGTTAGAAGTGTCTACATTTTTATGACTCCTACTAAGGTATCTTATGTTCATTACTGTCTCCATAAAAGCTAGTGATTTGGTGCCGGGGGTGCACTTTATGAGCTGTCACGGATGTGCTACATATAATGTTAAGGCGAGGAGGGAGAAGATGACAAACAAATCATAAAGTTGTCCGTTTTCCTAGACAATTTTACATCTGTTTTCCTCATTTTTTAAAACATTTTAAATGATCTATATATTTGGCAAAGTAAAGTGTGTGTGTGTTTTTTTTCATGCTTGGCACAATTAGAGAGCATACTCTTATTAAAACATGTATTTCATAATTTTTTTAATCAGACTAGTGAAAAGGAGACTTCAATGCTCATTGTGGATATTCCATTAACAGAGTGAGTCATTTCTGAGTTCCTGTGCTACAAAGGGGTAATAATACTAAGTTCTGCAGGTGCAAATATAGCATGCATTGTAAGAGAGTGTGAAAAGGGCAAAGTAATTTTCACTTAACCAAACTGCCTACATGATATTTGGATTACTCCTAGGATATAGTCTTCATTGTAAATTAATGCATTGATTTTTATTTCTTTCTTAAAGTTATATTTATTTATTGTAAGGTTATTGCAAGGTTGGTTTGCATCATCTTTATGTACTTTAGGGATATAGGTTCACGCCTCTACAAATGTATGTTATCATACCACACCCTCCACCAAAGCACCAATAATTCTCCCCTGTAGTCCACTGGGATCTCTTCCTCTTTTATTCCTACCTCCCCACCTTCCTTTTCTGGTAGCCTCTGATCTTCCAGTCAGATTTCAAGGGTTTGTTTTTGTCCCTCTGCTTTGTTATTTATATCCCACCCATGAGTGGAATCATTGGTTATTTTACTTTCTCTGACTTATTTGTTGTTCTCTGACTTACTTCGTTTAGTACAGTCCCCGCTAATCCATCCATATTACAAATGACAATAGTTACTCTTTTTAAAAAAAATATATAGCTGAGTAGCATTCCACCGAGCCTACACACCACATCTTTTGAATCCACTCATCTGTCCTTGGACACTTGGGTTGTTTCCCTAGCACTCCTGCCTACTGTTTGACCTTGAAGAGACTGTTAGTTTCTTAAACCTTCTGTGATTCTGACTTCTTTTTTTGTAAAACTGGGATAATATCTAAGTTGCAGAGTTATTGTGAAGAGGTAATAAAACTACTAATGTGTATTGGGAAAAAAAAAAGCTGCTTGATAAATGGTAGCTATTATATTGTTTCAGGCTATTTTTTTATAGTTTTGAACACAAAATTTGTATTTTGTACTGTAAAAGACTTGATCAGTCAGTGTGTGTGTCAAATATAAATATTTCATCGGTAAATCCTAAACTGCTTTGTGTGATAATACACTTGACGGTGTGACCCTGGATGTCACTTGTTTCTATATAGCAGGGAAATTTTTTTTTTCAGGTCATAAGCATCTTAGAAATTTTTTCTTTTCCACCAATAATTCCTATTGTATTTTGCTTCATGGAACATAAAATTCATGCAGAACAGGGTGAGACAGATTTAAGCAAAAGACAGAGAGGAATCATGCAAAAAGAGAAAATCTATTCCTTGGGAAACAGGCCTTTTTCCCCTAGAGGGAACTTTATAGAGCACATAGGAGGAGAACCCAATCCATTACAGAGATATCTTCAGTAGCAAGTCAGGAATGAGTCTCTTTAGAGTTAGAGACAGCAACTGATGAAGCTGCTGTACTTAAAGTGTGAACATTGAGCATATGAGGACAGAGACTCTGAGAGAAAGATTCTAATACTAACAAGCAGCCTATGTATGTGGTCATGGAAGAACTTGGAGGACAGAACAAGAAGAGTCAAGCAGGAGCCAGTCAGAAGAGCGACGGGCAGCCTCTGCCAGCAAGAGCTTTCTCTAATTGTGTAGTGATGAACAATTGCAGGGAACAAAGCTGAAAAATGCTTGCTTTATTCTGTTTGTGTAGAGCCCTCAGAGCCCCTGCCTGAGAAATAACAAGACTTTGTTTCTCCCTCATGCAAAGTGTATCATCTCTCTTATTTCTGGGAATCCTTACAGAATGGCAGTTAATTAACTGAGCTCACTAGCATCAACTATATCCAATGCTGGCTCTTGCCTGACCATCCCTACTGCCTGAAGACCCTTTGGAGAAGCACTTTTGCTGGCACTAGCATTGATAGCATAACCTAGTGTCATGAGAATACCAACATCCTCACGGGGGTGATACTGAACCACAACTGAGCTCAGATGTAGCAGAAGCTGGGCCAAAGACCTTCAGGTAGATCTACTTTTGCCCAGTGAACCCAAAATCTGATCAAGAAGCCTCTATGGACAATAATTCAGCTCTGTTGGTCTGTCTTTCTTTATAGTCCCCTCATCCCATTAAAATGTCCTTTGTCCTCTCCCAAGGTTTGCATTCCCCTTCCTCATTCTCATCCAAAATGGCTTTGCAGGAGACCAGTGGTGCTGCATGTGAGCAGCCCAAATGCTTGCCTAGCTGAATCCAAGTCTGCATAGGGTAACTCTTAGGGAAGGTCTCACTCACTCCACAGTGTAAGAGGCATGCAACCTCAGTGTCTGTTTCATTGTCATTATAAAGTTTTCAAGAAAAAAATCTGCATTATTTTGGAACAAACTGAGTAAACCCCACCTGGAAATTAAAACAAATTGTATGATTCTTGGAGCTGGCAGATTAGTTTGGTGGGCCCCACCTCTTTGGGGGTGGGTTGGGGGTGCTGAGCAAAGCTCCTTTTGGGCTGGGTGTGCCACACAGTCTCTGTGCTTCTGAATAGCTTATGTTTCCTTATGCACCGTTTTATCAGCTTACAATTTTCCTCAGCTAACACCAAGCAATTTCTCATTTTCTTTCTCCTTTGATGTATGATCTTTCAAATATTCATAGATGTTCTCCCTGCTTTTTTCCCTTTTTGTTGTGAACTTGGATATTTATCTTTAGTCATTCAGTCGTATCAGTTTTGCTGTTCTGAGTTCTTACCCAAATGTATGACAGCTGGAGGTTTCTAGAGGCAGGCTGACAGAGTGGAATGAGAAAGTCAGTCTTTGGGCATAGGCCTTGGGTCTTGCAGGCACAGGCAGTGATGGTGTTCTTCAGATGAAAACTTCCCTGGCTCACTTCTTTGGGTATAAACATCAGGTAGGTTTTTCTGTCCTCACTTGAGAAAGAGTGTAACTGTGGCACTCAGAGGAAAGACTTTTTTCTTGGCAGGGGTGGGGGGAGGAGGGAGCAGGGAGAAAGTGTTGACCTTCAAATCTCACCATTCTGCTTTGGATAGTGGGGTTCAGGGGTGGCATCATAGAATCAAGGGCATGGAGCTGTGCAGAGCTGGCTTGGTTGCTTTGTGACATTAGGTTGGTTGGTTGCTTGGTTGATAAGTGACATCAAGTCTTGGAATTCGATTCTTTTATCTGTAGAATGCTGATAATTTTCAAGGCTGAATTTTTTAACATGGCTCTGATTTAAGCATACATTAGGCTCAAAATAGAGAAGAGATATTCTTACTATTGTGATGTGCTTCAGACCAAAAAAAACCCCTAGATTGGCTTTCTCTATTCATGTAACCTTTTTTTTTTTTCATTTTTGTGTAGAACTGGGGTATAGGCCAGAGGTACTGGGTGGTTAGAGTACTCCCCAGAGTCAGAGTGGGGAGCAGAACAGGTGGATTTACTGAAATACACTGCTGAGGGGAGCAGCGGGTGAGACAGGAGAGGTCTGCTGTGCCATGTGGGTTAGCTCCCGAGTGGGGGATCGAACTCAGGCCATAGTGGTGACAGTGCTGAGACTTAACCCTACTCCACCAGGGTGGCCCCTGATTTGACCTTCTGACAGAGTCAATGAGCTTTCTGTTGAGGGTCAGAAAGCCACTGTTACAACTCTTTGGTGCTGCCATAGTAGTGAAAACAATTCTAGGCTATGTGAGAAAAGATAGTCATGGACTGTATTCCAGTAGAACTCTACAGACTTGTAGTAGGAGTTGCATGTAATTTTTGCAAGTCACACCTCTTCATTTGACTGGTCCTGACTTGGGTGAATAGGTTTCAACATGTAAAGTTTAGAGGGAAAACAAATATCTATTTTATAGTCATATATACAAGAAGTTTATTTAATCCTCACAATAATCATTTATGATAGATGCTATTATCATTCCTCTTCTACAGGTTTAATAATGTAGTGGCCCAGAGAGGTTAATAATTTGTCCTAAATTATACAGGATTTGAGCCAATTGGGCTGACTATAGAGTTGGTGTTCTCCATCACTGTGCTATCCTGCTTCTTAGAAAGAGCGAGACAGCAGCTTATATACTGAGAGTAGTGACTGTGGTCCAGGCATCACACATGCCTATGCTAATGTGCTTAATCCTTTCAGCATTCCTGTACTAGAGGTTACTGCTAACTCATTTCATAGATGATGAAACCAAAGTACAGAGGTTAAATACTTGCCCATGGACACCAAGTTAGTAAGTGGCAGAACTGGCCTAAGCACTTTGTAAAAGAATTACCCCAGTTGTCTAACTTGTTTGACGAGGCATGTTGGGGTGATGAAGGGCCCCACTCTGTAATTCCAGAGTTCATTGACTTTGTGCAAAGAAAAGAACAATTCAAGGGACAGGCAAAAATCATGTGCACATCTCTAAGAGACACCAAGAATAACGTATGGATGGGAAGATAGTCCCTGAGTTACCCTTGGCCAGCATTAGAATAATAAATCCCCAACCCCAAGGGGGAAATGGGTCCAGGCACTGCTTTCCAGCTTCTAGCTCTCAGCATTGTCCAGTGCTCAGGTGCTCCTTTTGCTTCTGCCTCTCCAGTAGATAAGAGGCAGATCAGGCTGCACTGTCACTAAAGCTGGCCGTTCTGGAGGGTGTGTACACGCAGGCTGGTGTGTTTGTCCCCAAGTCATTAAGCAGAGAACAGGAAGGACTGACTTACACCTTCTCTCCATATTTCTCTGCTTTCACAGTTTGTTTACAGATCCTAGGGGATCAAACCTCACTTTTTCAAAACTGCAACTTTTCTCAGTAAGGCTTTACTGTGAAACCTTTTTAAAAATACATCTTTTAATTGGTTCATTTTGAGAGAGAAACAATAAACTATAAATAATTTTTACACGAGTGTGTGCACAGATAATTATTTCCCTAAAAAGAGTAATAGAGACAACAAAGTAAACCCAGTGGGGTGCGCAGCAGCATGCTGGCAATATTGATCTGGGGACTGGAAGCTTGTTATCAGATAAGAAATTAAAAAGAAGAAGCGCTCAGCTCGCTCATGCTCTGTGGGAGCACATGGCATCTGTGCTCTGGTCCCGTGCTGGCTTCCCATCTGCTGGGGGATGCGCTTCGAGGAGTAGAGGTAGAGACTGTGATCTATGGGTCCGTCCGTGGTGATTGGACTCTCACTCCTGCCCTGTGCCCTCTCCTGCAAGGCAGGGCCTGAGGACAGCTGAAAGGCTGATGTCCTCTTGGGAAAAATTCTTTTTTTAAGATTTATTTATTTATGCATACAAGCTGGGGTGCATGCCAGAGGTGTGGGGTGGTGAGAGGATTCACCAGAGACTGAGTGGGGAGCAGAACAGGCAGATCGACTGAAGTACACTGCTGAGGGGAGCAGTGGGTGAGGCAGGAGAGGTCTGCTGCGCCATGTGGGAATCTCCCCGACCAGGCATCGAACTCGGCATCACAGCTGCCTACAGCTCTACAGCGCAGTGCTTAACTGCTGCGCCACCAGGGAGGCCCTCTTGGGAAAAATTGGACTCTTCAAGCAGGGAGGTCCCAGGAGAGGGTCATCAGAGGTAGAATAGATGTCCTGCTGTCCTGCTCAGCCTACATCTGTTGACTTGGGTGGACTGCTGGCGGAGTTTTCTTGGCACTAACATTGGCTTAATTTAGTTGTGATGGCCCCAGGTCGAGGGGAGGAAGGTAAAGGCCAAATTGAGGAATGGACTTAGCACCCTCTTTTCTTTTTCTTTTTTTTTTTTTAAGATTTATTTATTTATGCATATAAACTGCGGTGTAGGCCAGAGGTGTGGGGGGTTGAGAGGATTCACCAGAGACAGAGTGGGGAGCAGAACAGGCAGATCTACTGAAATGCATTGATGGGGGAGTAGTGGGTGAACCAGGAGTGGTCTGTTGTGGCATGTGGGAAGCTCCCTGGCCGGGGTATCGAACTCATGCTACAGTGGCTCTGGATAGTTTCATAGTGCTGAGACCTAACCCATTGCGCTACCAGGGAGGCCCACATCCTCTTTTCTTATCCTGTTTCCCACCCCTGTTCCTCTTCTTGTGTTCCCTTTCTCTGATAAATTTGTTGACTTGTCCCAGCACCATCTATACTATTGCCTCAGTTATGAACCCTGATCAAATTCTCACCATGAACTGCTTGTATTAATAAGATTGTTTCCTCACCAGTTTCTCTGCTATCGATGTGACTCTCTCCAATTTAACAAAAACACAGATTCCAGGGTGATTTTTCTAAAGTAGTGATTCTCAAATTTTGCTGCATCTCTAAATCATCTGGAAGCTTTTAAAACAGATGTCCAGCTCATACCCTATGCTGATTAAATCAGAATCTTGGAGTTGGATTCCAGCATTGACATTTCTTATAACACCCCACATGAATCCAATGTCTGAAACCATTGTCTGATCATATCTGCTTCTGTTTTTTTTTTTTTGTGCTCAAAAATCCTTCAGTGGCTCCCCGTTTCTATAGAATTGAAGGCCTGTATCCTTTAACTTGGATTCCTAGTCCTGTATGATTTGCCCCTAATCACTATTTTTAGTTCTAGCTCTAACCTAATATCTTAGATTACTCACCATTTCTTATATATGCCATGCACATTCTTCTTCTAGGACTGTTATTCTGTCCTTTCTTGATCCAAAAAGTATTTTTACTGATTTCTTGTCAGACGCCCTATCACACAATGGGGATACCAATGGTGGGGAAAAAAATAGATGCTTTTCTTGATATCTTGGACCTTATAGACCTAAACAATTTATATAGTTACAACTGTTACAGGTGCCACAACCTGGCAGCACGCATTGTCCTGAGGTCTCAGGGGAGGGGACTCTGATTTACCTAGAGAAATCATGGTCTCTTTTGAGGAAGAGAAGCTTGAAATTCTTTGGGAGAAATCTAATGACTAAAAAATTAAATTTGGTTCCTTAACAAGAAAGGGCATGATTGTAATAATTTCCTCTAGGTTGAGTTCTTCCAGTAGGAGTGGCATATGCACTGACCCTGTGGCAGAAGGGGTCATGGCAAGGACACAGATGAAAGAAGAGTTTGTTGTCCTGAACAGACACAGCATGAGTGAATGTGGCGCTGTTAGATGAGCTGGAGCGGGAAGGGGGCAGGTCAGGCGCGGCCCATCATCATAGTCAAGCTCTCTTGCCTAAGAGAAGTTTTATTGAAGGGCTTTCAGCAAAGCGATGTGCTATGTTTTTTTTTTTTTCTTTTTATTGAGAATTCTCCGGACACTGGTTGTAGAATAGACTAGAGTGAGCAGAGTAGATGTGGATCAGGTAGCAGTTAGTTGTTAGTCCAGGCCAGAGGGATGTGACTTGAAGTCCCTATGATCCTGTCATCTCTGTCAGGTAGAGGCTCAGACAGAAGGAGAGAGAGATGAGAGTAGAAGCTAAACAGCATAACCCATCACTTTCAATTTGACATTACAAACTCCCAAAATGATGAGGCCTTTTTCAGCTCAGGTCAGGATGAGTGACTCATGTATAGGTATTGCTGCTACATTGGACCCCCATTTCATTTTTGCAAAGCAAAAACTTATCCTGCTTATCATCACACACTGAGCACTCAGTGACTGCTCACTGTAATGGGATCTGGTCTGTGGACTTCTGAAGCCAGAGAGCTTGCATGGGATGACTGACACTCCTGCTTCCTAGCTCTTCTCTCGGAGAAGCTAACTAGTGTGGCTTTGCCTCAGTTTTTTCATCCACCCCAAAGGGTTCTGAAAACTGAAGGAGTTTCATAAAGTACACTTAAAACAGTGCCAGGCATATGATGGGTGCTGTATTTGTGTTTGTCATTGCCATCATCATAGCAACAGCAGCAGCAACAGGGTAGTTCATCTCATTTTGCCAGAATCTGGTTGCTTTAGGGGTTTGCATGAAAGGAAATACTATGACTGAAATTTTCATCAGATTTCACTCTCCTACCTGATTTACAGGGTGCTCATGCACAGAGACTAGTGTCATCATTTCCCTTGGAGTGGAAAGTTAGACACTGTGAAGGTTAATTTTATGTGTCAACTTTGCTGAACATGGGGTGCTCAGATATTTGGTCAAACGTTATTTTGGTGTGTCCATGAAGGTATTTTGGTTAAAATATCATTCGAATAGGTAGACTGAGGGGACCAGATTGCCCTTCCTAATGAGAGTGGGTCTCATCAAATCAATTGAAGGCTGGAATAGAACAGGGAACTGTTTTCTAATAGAGGATGATACTTAGGCAGCCTGATAGCTTGAGCAGAGATGTGGGTTTTTTTCCTGTGACTTCAAATGGAAATGTTGGCTCTTCTTGCATCTTAAACCTGCCAGTTTTTAGACAGGAACTACAACATATGTACTCCTGAGTCTGCAGCTTGCCATCTGCAGCTTGCCAACTGCAGATCTTTGGCCTTGTCAGCTTCCATAGTTGTGTTAGTCAATTCCTTTCTCTCTCTCTCTCTCTTCCACTCCCCCCCCCCTTTCCTCTCTTCCTCTTTCCTGCCTTCTCCCCTGCATTCTCTCCTTCCCTTCCTCCCCTCTTAGTGGTTCTTTTTCTGGAGAACTCTAATACAGAGATTAATTTAAAGTTTCCCAAATAAGGTCTTATCATTCCAGTGGAGATTTTTTTGGAGTAAGCAGTCGTGAATCAAAGAATGGCATAAGACATCTAGTTAACACTTCTCTGCACTTACCCTACTGCATTTAAACATGCTAATGTCATGCCATGGTAGGAAAGGTCTCTAGACGTTTGATGTTGCCCTTACTCACAGGCACCGCATTCATCATGCCCATAGGCTGTTTTCTAACTGAAAGCCTCCGAGGGGCTATTTCCCCCCATGGTCAGATGAAGTGAATAATGTAAGAGTTAACTGTGCCCCTTTCCTCCTCCCATTCTAACTCCCTGCCTCATATCCATCTTTACACTGCAGAATCCAAACAGAATATTTTATTTCTTTCTTATCACAGATTTAACAGAGCAAATGAATCTTTTTTTTCTTTTTTATCACAAAATTACTGCAGCTTGTGCCTACTGGTGGAGGATACTCCATCTTCCCTGTAGCTTTGCCTTCCAGCAAAACGCTATGGCTCTCCTTTGTCCAAAGTCAAACTATAAATCCAGTTACTTTATAACAATATTGAATGAAATGAAAATCTCTGAAGTTTCTCTTCTCTAACTCAACATTTGGTTGAGAAAAATGAAGTTGCCATTGTTTGAGCTGATGAAGATTAAATGGACTGCCTCTGAATTTAATTGAGTCTCTGTTTGAATAATATCCATGGTGGGTCCTACTGCAATGTTTGGTGATTAATGGTGAGAACGAACAACAGTAACATCTGGACCCAAAGCTGTTCTTGGCTTAGAAGGTGTTCATTCCTTTGAGAAAAAGGATTCTCTGCATCATTGTCCAAATAATCATTAGCAGATAGATCAGCTGAGACATTTTAATTAAAGTTTCAAATTGTAGGGAGGAAAAAAAGTTTATTAACATGCTTATTTTATGTATCCAAGTTAAAATAAAGATCCTGTTAAAATAGGAGATAGTTTTTTACTCCCTCTGAGGAGGAGAAGGAAGGATAGAGTATGACGTAGCATTTGTTTCCTCATGAATAGATATATAAAAAGAATATAGGGCCTAGGAATGTTGCAATCAGTGGTTTTAGCTATCCTTGTAAGAAATATTTAAGAGAACTTTGAGGAATCATATATATTTGAGTAACTTACCTAGCTTTTATTATACAAATGTTTATGCACTAAATATAATAAAGTAGTAGCTATGGAAAGAATGAGGAATAATTAAGATTGTATAAGAAAAAAAAGCACAAAAATCTTTTAGAAGATTTTCCTCATAAATGTTGACTGAAATTGTTGCAAATGTTTGGGTAAATACAATGCATGTTGCATCTGCACCTGTTATCATCGGAATTCATAGAGGTATGGGAACAGCTAATCAACTCCATCACAAATTACTTGGAAAGAAGATCTTACATGAAGATATTTTAGTCTAATGCTCAACTAAAAATGTAAGGGATACATTTAATGGAGTCAGCCGTTTAGAAGAGATTTAACCCTGAGGAGTTGCTGGATCTTTAAATGTTATGAAACAATAAACACAAACAGACTAAGGAATAAATGTGTGGTTATTTGAAAGCAACATTCAGGTTTAGAGTTTTATTTTACAACATAGAGAGACACCATTGGTCAAAACAAAAGTAGCCATTAGGGGAAAATACACCAATAGATCTGAAAAATAATTCTCATTCCCACCATTATTTGATATTATTATTTTGGTCAGCTAGCTTACTCTGTCCTAATGAGCATGATTACCACTCTCCCCAGTAACTGAATTGAGTTTAGTTAAGCCTTTCACTATTGGAAAATAATTTGCTTCACAGGGAGGCAGTGTGTCTGCCCTGACATGTGAAATCTTTTCATCCACGTAATAGAGATTTTTAGCATTGTTCTTGTTATAATCGGAAAACCCACATACTTTCTGCCCCAAGTGAAAATACTTGACTTGCACAGAATGACAAATTGAATGATTATCTTAGAAATGATTATCTTACATAGAAATGATTATCTTACATAGAAATGATATACCACCCCCAGTACACCAGACTATGTATTTTGTTGAATATGAAAATATATCTAATCATTTTCCAGGGTTGGGATTTGTTATAAATACATTTAGTGATAATTCAGCAAATAGTATCGAGCTTTTGCTGTCTATGGATGCTATATTTGATGTTGATACAAATGTGAGTTAGATTTGAACCTTGTTTTCAGAGAGCTTATAGTCTAGAAGAGTAGGTTAAAGGAAAACAACCAACCAACCAACCTGGAGTTCAAGAGAGAAAACAATCACCGGAAGGTGACAGGGAGTCACTCACTGTCCGTAGGGTCAAGGAATGACTCAGGTGATTGAGCTGCCATCTCAGATGCTGCTGCTTACTTTGCAAAGAGAAAAGGGTACTTAAGCATTTCTCATCATGCTGGATATTAAATGGTCAGCTTGGAAATGATGTATGTGTCTTTCACTACAATCAAGGTCCCAAGAGAGTCACAGGGCCTCACCTAATCACAAAGTGCAAATGTACCACGTGCAGTGCTACCTAGAACTGGAAATATGTGGCAAGCCGCATTAATGACTATTGCAAAAGTTTATCCTCTTGTAATAGAATATCTAGATGCCCTTAGATTCTGTGAGATGACATTCAATGTACAGAGTCTATAATAGGAGTGGTATTTTGACTTTAGATTCACTATTGCAACATATATCAAAATATCCATGCTAGTGGTATGAATCACACCATTTCATATCAAACAATACCTTCTTTGTATGCCAATTAGAAGAAGACATTTTTAGGTCTGCAGTTTTGCTTTCCCCTCTGTGATTTTAAGGGATAGACGTACATTTAATCTCAAGTAAAGTACTTCCCTAAGCAAAGGGGCTTGCTTGTCTGATGATTATTAACAAAATGTCAGTTGGGTCCCATCTTCTCTGAGAACAGCAGAGGGCTAAGCGAGTTTACGGGAGATTTTCAAATTTTGTGCCTTCTGTCTTTTTACAGTATCTGGAATTCTTAATCCTCTCATCTCCCCTCCCCTGCATTTTTGTTTGCTATTATTGTCTATTCCAATGTGTGAATGTTAAAATATTTTTTGTGCCTTTTATGGTAATGTTGCATAGATGGTAAAAGTAAAAAATAACAGCTGTAACAAAATAACACAAAAGTTAAGTCTGAAATGAAGGTTAATTAATTATAATTTTAAAAATCAAGTAGAAATAGTTGAATAGTTTGATGATATTTGTCATTGTTGCTATTCTAGCAACAATGCTATTGCTATTCTATTTTTTATTTATAGAAGTCATTGCACAGAGATCCACTGGGGAATTGAAATGGGTTGGCCAAATATATGGAAGTCAGTTTATAGGTGGGTTCTGAGACAAACTAAGATATAGTTCATCTTTAAAGGTGACCTATAGGAGGATAAGCCAGACTTCCTGGGGCATTGCTATCTCCTTAAATTCTCCAGAGTCTTACCGTGATAGAGAAAATATGCTTTATAAGCATCAACTACAAGTTAGAGTAATAGTTTTGTTATATGATCTTTGGGGGTGGTTTCAAGTAGTCAAAAACTTACTTTTAATGAAGTGCTAAATGCCAATAGGAAGGTCTGATATATTCAAATATACTGAAATAGAGAGGGAGAGTAGGATGGAATTGGTTAAAGAGGGTTAAAGGAGAAAGATTTATCTGAACTCTGGGTTGGTACATTTATTTATATAGTTTCACTCCATCATCATAATAAAACTGAGGGGGGTTTATGATCTTCCTCAATTATAGATGAGGACGCTCGTGCTGAGAAAAGCTGTCAGTTAGCTTGAACTGGGATTTGTACCCACAAAATTGAACTTTAAACCATGTTCTTTCCATGACCTCACACAGCTTACTTGGATACTTGGCTGAGGGAGGGACAAGGGTAAGCCAATGAAGAAGCGAACCAACAAGATTTTTTTAGCAAGTGTTAGTATCTTAATGTACTTTTCTATCATTTCCATGGTCTTTTAAAACTTTTTTGTTTTGACCTTGGGAATCTCAGTCTACAGATGTGTAGTGATTTTGATCTGAGGAAAACACATGATTGGGCCGCTAGTGGTCCCAAGCTCTCTTGTGGTCACAAGAGCAACTTCCTTTTCCTTCTTTCCTTCCTTCCTTCCTTCCTTCCTTCCTTCCTTCCTTCCTTCCTTCCTTCCTTCCTTCCTTCCTTCCTTCCTTCCTTCCTCCCTCCCTCCCTCCCTCCCTCCCTCCCTCCTTGTAGGACAGAGGTATGGGGGTGGGATAAGAGCATTCATCAGAGACAGAGTGGGGAGCAGAACAGGCAGATTTACTGAAATACACTGCTGAGGGGAGCAGAGGGCGAGACAGGAGAGGTCTGCTGTGTCACATGTGGGTTAGCTCCCTACCTAGGGATTGAGTTCAGGCCATAGTGGTTATTAGCGCTGAGACTAAACCCTTAAGCCACCAGGGAGGCCCAAGATTTTCTTTACCTTCTGTAAAATCCTTTTTCAGTGATCTATAACTTAGGAAGAACATCTGTACTACCTCACATTTTGAATAAAATTTAATTTTTTTGAAGATCTGTAATTTGCATTGGTTATATATTTTTGAGCCACATGAAGTTTAGAGGAACAGTTGTTCTTCTTTCTTTTGAGATTTCTTTAGTGTAGTCACCTCAATTGCTCGAAGCTTTTTACTTTTCTGTGATAGGTGAGTCCTCTCAAAATATCTTGATAATACAGAGGTATTCAAGGCCTCGTTTAGATTTCTTGAGAATATCAGAAATAAAAATTGCTAAAGGTTTCTAGCAAGGACTGAGCAAATAGCTCACACTGTAATCAAGCTACTATGTTTTCAGTTATAACCCCGGCAATGTTCTAAAGTATGTAAAGTGCCTTCCTCTCAGGAAGTGACAGCAAAAAATCCTGCATTTATCTAGAAAATGTTCCCACAGAATAAACACATTTCAGTGCAACTCAATGAAGGCACATTTGCATAACATTCTTCAGTTTATAAAATATTTTCTTGTAGAGTGTGTCCCTGAACTTGACACCAATTCCATTAGGTATCACAGTTGTTATTATGAGAGCCCTATTATCTGATGAGAAAATGGAAACTTGTAAGGGGTAAATGACTTGTCCAAGGTTACGTAATCAGACATAGAATCCAGGTCTTCTGAAAGGACTGTACTTGCATATTTGCAAATGTCTATGAGATAATATTTCAGGGGCAGTGTCACTGATAGGTCCACTTGTCCTGCAAACAACACTTCACCTCTTCAACTACTTCCTTTAGAAATGGTACTTCTTATTCTATCATTAACTTTTGCATGCATGATGTGTATAAAGCATATACTCTCTGTCACTGGAAATCTTTGGGGATTTAAATATGACCAAGAAGGCCTTTCCCATCCCCTCTCTCCCTCAGTTCATTACTAATATTCAAGTAAGTCTCTTAGAAGCTCTCAGGTAGCATTTCCCAAAATGGTACAGATTGCACTTCCTGGCTGTGTGATTTTGTATACGTTACTTAATCTCTGAGTCCCAGTTCCATCTGTAATTGAGGAAAAGAACAATCCTACTGTACTGGGTTGCTGTGAGCATAAAATGATCTATACAAAACATTTAAAGTAGTGCCTAGTACATAGTAACACTCAATAAATATTAGATGTTATGAATGCATGCAAAGTACTTGGCATATAGTAAATGCTTAATAATGTGAGTTATGAAATTAAGGAGAGAGATAGGAAGGAAGATGAACTATGTCAAATTTACAATTTTCAGGGCAGGTCTTGATGAAAAGAAAGAGTAACAGAACTAAATCCCCCACACAAACGTATGAACAGTGACCCTGGTGAAGCTGAACACGGAATCTCTTCTGCTCTCAGACTCTCTGAAAGTTTATCACCATCCATCAAGAAAATGCTGACAAGCTACTGGGCTGTGATTCACAGTGCCCATCAGAGCAGGCACTGGTAACGACCTCTGTTGCAGCCTTTTTGAGTGGGGTTTGAACCGGGAAATTCAGCCATTCACCTGCACATTTTCAGTATTCTTGGCCCCTGCTGTAATGAATGTACTTGTAGGCACTTTTCTCAGAAAAAAAAAAAAAAATGACAGCAGTGCTTTTAGTTCAAAAGCACATTCACAAGAATGTTAAGCCAGGCATGTAAGTAAATGTGAATTAAGTCATCACATTCTGGCTAATCTCTAAAGAGAATGTGCTTGTCTTTGAGCATCTAAGAAAAATAAAAGAAAGGATTAAATTATTTGCATGCAGTCGAACTAAATGCTAAGTTTGTCTTTAGGGAAAAATGTTTATATAACTTCTTACCAGGTCTGCAAACAAGCTATTGTGCTTCTGGCTAAGAAGATTAAATGCCCAGTTACCTGGGTCTTCAGAACATGAGGTTCTAACTAGTCTTTGAAGAGGAAAAGACTCCTACATGGTAAAGATATAGGGAGCCATATGGGATAGCAATCTCAAGCTTTTATATTGGCTCTTCACATTCTGCAGTGAAAATTAAATAGCTAAAGAAATGATTTGCTTTTCTCTGAAAGAACAGTTTGTAGAAAACCAGGGAGTAATTACCTCTTTGGGAATATATTACCTCTCTGGTAATCTACTTCAGTCAGCGTAGGTCACTATATACAAAAATACTGTGCTATATCTACCTTTTTGAAGATACCAACTACTCCTTTGCTTGTTTGGAGTCTGTGATAATTGTTTTTAAAAGATTTATTTATTTATACATACAAGCTGGGGTACAGGCCAGAGGCGTGGGGTGGCGAGAGGGTTCACCAGAGACAGAGTGGAGAGCAGAACAGGCAGATCAGAAATACACTGCTGAGGGGAGCAGCGGGTGAGGCAGGAGAGGTCTGCTGCACCATGTGGGATTCTCCCTGGCCGGGCGTTGAACTTGCATCACGTGCTGCCGGCAGCTCCACACCGCAGTGCTCAACCACTGCGCCACCAGGGAGGCCCTGTGATAATTTTTATTTAAATGCAACATAGATTAGCTTGTTTTGTGTTAACGCATAAAGGAAGATTATAAAATTCTGTTGACCCTTGAACAACCTGGGGTTTAGGGGTGCTGACTCCCACCCCCAGCTGATGGTAATTTATAGTCAGTCCTTTGTATATGCATTTTCTGCATCCATGGATTCAAGCAACAAATATCTGTGGTTGGTTGAATCCATGAATGAGGAACCTGTGGACAGAAAAAAAATCTGCTTATAAATGGTCCTGAATAGTTCAAACACATATTGTTCAAGGTCAACTTCACTTTAAAAGGAAATTATGATGACAATCCCACATGGAAGGCATTTCTTCCCTGATGAAATTGCTAATGGCTGTGTGAGTTTGGCTCAGGTTGAAGTTAGATTATTTTATTACTCACTGCTCCTCAAAACCAAACTTTCTTTGATTTGTTTTTCCTTTTATTCCAACTTCCTCTTATAGGATATAGAGATAGGCAATACTAATAATAGTAACGAGACTTTAAAAATAGCTAAGACTTAGGGATTGCTTATTTTGTGTCAGCACTTTGTTTTAAACATAACATATTTTAGTTTTTTCTTGCAACAACCTTAAGAGATAGATGTTTTTGTGAATCCCATTCTAGCGGGAAGTTAAATAACTTGTCCAATTTCATTCAGTTAGTTAATGAAAGAATTCAAATCCAACCCGAGTCAAACTACACTACTACTATTCAAATCTAACCCAAGTCAAACTACCCTACTATTGCTATGACCACTACTACCACCACTTACTACCACTACTATAAAACAACAGTTTTTTTCTTTTTAAAATTTAATTTATATCCTTTACATTACTGTGTATCCCCCATAGGTTTCCCACCACCAATTCACCCGTGAACCATCACCATAGTCCCTTGTGTTCTTTTCTCCCATATTTTGGTCTCTCTTCCTTCCCCTCCCCTGTAGAATGTCTCTTATTTGTGGTTACCTGCTAGTTTTGCTTTTGTTCATGTTTTCTGTACTATTTTCTCCTTCTGATTTCTCATTTGGCTCTCTATATTCCTCCTATAAGTGGTACCATTCGATATTTTTCTTTTTCCTTCTGGCTTATTTCGCTGAGTATGATTCCTTCTAGCTACATCCATGTTGCTGAGAATTGCGTTACTTTATCATTTTTGATTGCTGAATAGTACTCCATTGTATACATGTACTACATCTTCTTGATCCAGTCATCAATTTTTGGGCATTTGGGTTGTTTCCATGTTTTAGCTATTGTAAAAAGTGCTGCAATAAGCATAGGTGGGAATGTGACCTTTTGGATTAATGTTTTTGTGTCCTTTGGGTATATTCCTAGGAGTGGAATTGCTGGGTTGTATGGAAGCTCCATTTTTAGTTGCTTGAGAAACTGCCATACCGCTTTCCATAGAGGTTGGACCAGTTTGCATTCTCACCAACAGTATAGGAGTGTTCCTTTTTCTGCACATCCTTGTCAACATTTGTTGTTTTCTGTTTTTTTTTAATATGTGCCATTCTTGTTGGTGTAAAGTAGTATCTCATTGTGATTTTTATTTGCATTTCCTTGATTATGAGGGATGAAACAACTGTTATTATTACTACAATTTCTACAAAGCAACAGCTACAACTGTTGTGACTGCAACAACTAATGTTGTTGCTACTAGAAATAAAAGCATTTCCATCAAGTCACTTAAATCTCAGTGACACAGATAATCCTGAATCAGATCTGAGGTTCTGATTGTTAATGACACATCAATAACTTTTCATACTTTTCTACCAAAATAGCCCCAATGAGGAAAAAGTGAATAGAGGGTTAGGCATGGTCCTAAAGAAACTATCCTCCCCAAATCCCCTAAACTAGAACTATTTAATTTTGCATTTTTTCTCATAAAACTCCTTAAACATTGGTTTTTATTCCATAATAAAACTTTGTTGGTTTTAATATAATAATAGAATAAAATTGACAGAATGGAAGTTGTGCAAAGTAATCTAGCAACTTTGTATTTTCTCATTGTACTTAATGTGTGAAATTGTATACCCTAGGTTGAGAGGCATTGCTACATGGTGACAAATTATTGATTGACTGCTATAAGTAAATACCTGGAAGTTAATGCCAGCTCAATTTTGAGTTCTTAGTTCAAATGCTCTCTGTTTGAGAAAGATTTTCCTCCTTCCTCTTGTCCTGCAACTAGGTCAGTTGATCTCCTCCTCCCCGCCAGCCAGTCTCCAATTTTTCTTAACTATTACTGATCCTCAACAGCTCATAAACTCTTGCAGTTTTTCTAAAAGTACATTACATCAAAGAAAAGATCATATCTAGTTTCTCCCTCCACTGTTAAAGTCCTGGCTTTAACACAGTTTTTGTCCATACGACCCAGCAATCCCACTTTTGGGAATTTACCCAAAGGACACAAAAACACTAATCCGAAAGGATACATGCACCCGTATGTTCATTGCAGCACTGTTCACAATAGCAAAGGTATGGAAGCAACCCAGATGTCCAAAAATAGATGATTGGATCAAAAAGATGTGGTACATATACACAATGGAATACTATTCAGCATTCAAAGAAGATAAACACATGCAATTTGCAGCGACATGAATGGAATTAGAGGGGATCATACTCAGCGAAATAAGCCAAAAAGAAAGAGGAAAATATCGAGTGGTTTCACTTATAACAGGAATATAAGGAAACCAAATAGGAGAGAGACAATCAGCGGGGCTGGGGGAGGGGGGAAGGGAGGCAGGGGGAGAGAAGGAAAAGGGCACAGATTGGAATAGAAAAGAACACAAGGGACCATGGAGGTGGATCACAGGTGAATTGGTGGTGGGCTACCCCAGGGGAATACAAATGTAAAAGACATAAATAACAATAAAAATATATATTAAAAAAATTAACACAGTGTTTGAAGCATAGTGGAGTCCTGAGAGTATTTGTTTGATGAGTGAATAAAGAAACACATGAGCTTCCTGACACATTGCTCTCCTTTGCTTCAGCTGGGCACCCAGGTGAGTGGCGTCTCTGGGGGTGGCAATCTACCTCTACCCAGAGTCAGCATCATTGAATACCTCATGTACTGATCCCCTTTGGGCTGTAAAGTGGTTCTCATATGTCATGTATCTATATAAAGAAACATGTATTTAAGTGTTAAAATATCAAAACTCCAGCCATTTGGACGGTTGTCCATTCAGACATGTCCTGGTTACCAAGAACTTGGTGGAAGACGGTGAAATGGTGCAGTCTCAGCTTTCGGCAGAGTTCATTGTACCTTGATCAGAGTGGGATAAGGTGTGGTGGGACGCTGGTAGGTAGAAGGCAGCAGTGCCTGTTTTCTTCAGGAGCTGACTGCTGTATCTCTGCAATACTTATTTTCCAATGAGGTGCCCTTTGGGAATGACACATTTTTTCCCATTAGCCAGTCCTTTTAATGGAAAAGGAGAATTCTTGCAGGCTTCTCTCTGTTTCTTTGGTCTTGTATAATTTTGGTCAGTCCATGCCCAACCACTTGAAAATCACTGTGAAATTTTCACTTATCTAGCACAACGGGGCATAGAAGTATTCCATGGCAGTAGATTTTCCAGATAACTGACGTTTATCCTGCTAAATTGCAATCTTTAAACAAATTACCATTTATATAAAACCTTCTAAAATATATGATAACCATCTCTGCTTGCTTTTATTGGTGGTGGGCTACCCAAGGGGAATACAAAATGTAAAAGACATAAATAACAATAAAAATATATATTTATAAAAAAAAATAAAATCAAAGTGCAGTGAATATATTTTACTTTTATCTTGATGACTCACAGGACTTTGAACATAGAATCATAGGATTTTAGAACTTGGTGGGCCTCAATGAAGACCATCTGGTTCAACACCCTCATAATAGACAGGAAGAGAATGAGGCCCAGATTGCTAGTGTGACTTTCTGGAGGCTGCACATTTAGGCAAATATAAACCTAGCTAAAAATTCAACCCTCAGGTCTTAGCTGAGTGTCTTCCCATTTTACCCTAGATCAGAAGTTCTTTAGGTCGGTAGGATTGTTCATCTCTTCAATAAGTAGCTTCAAACTACAGTGTTTATTAAGTTGTTTCTGATTTTCTTATTTTGCCCTGTCTGCTCTCTAGTTGAAAAAGTCAGTTTTCATTTCTTGTTTTATCTTGTCTTCTTATTTGGGCTACCTCTTTAAAGTGGGTGGCAGTGAACAGGAAAGAGGGACTTAACATTTATTTCTAGTTAATAAAAGTTACTTTTTAAGGCAGTTTTAGGTTCACAGGATAATTATGTGGGAAATATAGAGCATTTCTGTGTGTCCCCTAGAGTGGGGCCTTTTTGTACTGTCTTTTCTCTCCAACAGTTTAGCACAGTGTCTTGTGTACAGGAAGCACTTAACAAAATAATTGATTGATTGATTCCATCATCTGGCAGAGTACACTGTACTGTAATAAGGTTCTGAAAGAGGGCTTAGGGAGCCAGATTATAAAGAAAGTGTCTCAGCTCTGTGACACCAATTTGACTACTCAAAGTTATAGCTGGCTGCTTCTGAATTTTCAGGCCATTCTGGATAATTAAAATCCATCAGAAAAAAGAAGCATAATTATAGTAGGAATAACAGTACAAACAACAACAACAGTAACATTCAACATGACCAATGCTTTACAGTCAGGTTTGGGAGTGAGATTTTATTTTAGTTTATTATTATTTATTTTTTATAATGTTTTTATTTATATCTTTTACATTATTGTGCATTCCCTGTAGGTTACCCACCACCAATTCACCCGTGAATTGTGCTCTTTATCCCTTGTGCTCTTTTCTCCCCTACTTTGAACCTTTACCTTCCCCCTCCCTTGCTGGATATCTCTCATTTATGGTTGCCAGCTAGTTTTTGTTTTTGTTTTGTTGGTGTTGTTATTTTTCCTCCTGACCTTTTATTTGGTTCCCCTATATTCCTTCTATAAGTGAAACCATTCGATATTTTTATTTTTCCTTCTGGCTTATTTCACTGAGCATAATAACTTCTAGTTCCATCATGTTGCTGCAAATTGCATGTGTTTATCTTTTTTGATTGCTGAATAGTATTCCATTGTGTATATGTACCACATCTTCTTGATCCAGTCATTTATTTTTGGACATCTGGGTTGTTTACATATCTTAGCTATTGTAAATGGTGCTGCAATAAACATAGGGGTTCATGTGTCCATTTGGATTAATGTTTTTGTGTCCTTTGGGTAGATTCCCAGAAGTGGTATTGCTGGGCCGTATGGGAGCTCCAGTTTTAGCAGTTTGAGGAACAGCCATAAAGCTTTCCATAGTGGTTGGGACCAGTTTGCATTCCCACCAGCAGTGTAGTTCCTTTTGCTCCACATTCTTGCCAACAGTTGTTGTTACCTGTTTTTTTAATGTGCGCCATTCTTGCTGGTGCGAGGTGGTATCTCATTGTGGTTTTGATTTTCATTTCCCTGATTATGAGGAATGTTGAACATTTTATTTCATGTATCTGTTGTCCATTTGCATTTCCTCTTTAGAGAAGTGTCTTTTTAGTTCTTCTGCCCATTTTTTGACTGGGTTTTTTACTTTGTTTTCGTTGAGTCATGTGAGCTCCTTGTAGATTTTGGTGATCAGTCCTTCAGGGAGTTAGATTTTAGAACTAATTCTGACACCAGTACATGGCTAGCTCAAGTTTACAATTGTAATCTAGCTACTAGGCCAGAGCTGAACTGTAACCTGGTGTCTGTCACACTCTCTAATAGTAACCTCATGATGAGCACAGTTCCTGATTCATAGGTGAAGCCCTAACCCTTAGGAGATTTTGTTTGATCTGAATCCTGAAGAGAAGATTGAAGTGAATCAGGCAAAGGAAAAAGTTACCTTACAAAAAGCACTTTACTCAGAGGGAAAATCAGTTTCAAAATCCATTAGGGAGAAAGGCCCTTGAGAATGAGAGGACTGTAGTTCAAGGTGAAACCAGAGAAATAAACAGATACTGTCATGGAAGGTCTGAGAGTCTTGCTATGGAGCAGGAATTTTATCTAGAAATACAATACAGAGTCATTGGAGCTTTGAAATTTGGGGAATTACATGGTCAGATTTTAGAAAGATCACTTGGGCTTCATGATGGGAAATTTAGTCATTCTACATGTACACATTGAGGATTGCCTTGTGCTAGGCGTTCTTCCAGGAGTTGGAGATAAAGCTCTGGATAAGTGAGGATCCCTAATCTTAAGAAACTCATATTCTAGTGTATGTAAATATGTATGATGGCAATAGTGGAGGTGGGGACAGGTAGATGGCCTTATAATTTCAGATAGTGACAAAGGACCTCAAAAGACATAAAATAGGACAGTAGAAAGTGAATGGAGGGAAGGGAATGATTTGACTTGAATGATCAGGAAATGCCTCCGAGATGTGACCCTACTTTAAGACAGAGTGGGGAGACCAGTTAGGAGACTACAGAGTTGCAAATGAGAGGTTATGAGAGGCTAAACTTAGGTAGAGACAACAGTAATGAAGGGATCCAAAATTGCCCAACAGCAGTATCTAAAGAGGTAGAACCTGTAAGACAGAAAGAGTAATTACAGACTATAACTAGTTCTTAGAAACTTAGGAACTGTGTATAGGACATTGCAGAAGAGAGGCAACACTTTTGTTCAGTTCTGCTGAGCAGAGAATGGAGTTCTGAATGGACTCAGCAAAGAAAAGGGAATCAGGCAGGAAGGAGAGGTACCTGTCCAAATCCATCTCCAGCTGCCAGTAGGCAAGTCTCATCACAGATGGGAAGCTCTGGTTTTGGAAGGTTGGAATAAGGGGGTTCCATGTATCTATTTGACTACACCCCTGATTAAGATGCCGTTAGGTCAATGTCACTCCAACTCATGTCCAGTCCAAGTTCTTCAGCAGTAAAAAGTCTCAAATTGAGGCTCAAGTTCCTCTGGAAATTATTCCTATGGGTGGTGAAGTGGTAGACTCCCCAAAGCCAACTGGATGGTGAAGTGGTAGACTCTCCAAAGCCAACTGCCCATGTAGTATGGAATCTCAGGAGCTTCATTTGCTGAGCCTCCAGTGTCCACAACGACCCAAGTGGAAGCATTGCAGCAACTTCAGACTCCTCCTCACCCACTTAATACACATTTAGTTATTACCTATGATGTTTCAGTATTTCTTCTAGCCACTGAGCCTATTGCAGGGGACAAAACAAAGTTGTTCTCAAGGTGCTCATTGTCATTTCAAAACACAAATAAGTGTGTAGTGCTTCAGGTGATGGTAAGTGCTAAAATGGGAATTGAAGAAGAAGGTATTTAGGGAAATATGACATAGTGATGTTTGACCAGAAACCTGAATTAAGGGAGGGAGTGAGCCTTCTAGATATATGGGGAAAGAGATAACAGGCTAAAGTGAAAAGACCCTGATGCAAGGCTGTGCTTGGGATATTTGGAGTAGAACAAGAAGGGAGTGAGGCTGAAGCAGATGAGCAAGGGGAGGGAGGTAGGAGGTGACTCCAGAGAGGCCTTGAGGACCTGTTCATGTGAGTAGAGTGGACCTTGAAGAAACTGTGGCTTTTGTTCTGGATGCAATATGGTTCTTCTAGAATATTGTGAGCCAGGAAATGAAGAAAATAACTAACATTAAGAAAATTATGTTGTTAGCTCTGTGAGGAGAGAAATATAGGTGTCACAGGTGAAAGCAGGGAGACTCACAGAAGGTGATTGCAAAAGCTCAGATGAGGCTTGGTGATGACTTGGATGAGGCTAACAGCAAGGGTGGTAGGAAGTGGATGGATCCTGCTGTCATTCGAGGGTAGCATCAATACTGTTTGATGTTGGGTTGGATGTGGGTAGAAAGAGCAATAGGGTCAAAGATAATTTAAAATTTTTGGCAAGAGATACTAGACAGATGAAACAGACATTCTATGGAAGGGGTGGACTGTAGGACAAACAGGTTGGAAGGAAAAAAATTAGTGTAACTTTGGTATATGTTAAGTTTGAGATGCCTGTTAGGTATCCAAGCAGCAGTGTCTACTTTGCAGAGAAAAAAAGCTGGAACTTGGGAAGAAGTCATGCTTCTGAGGTTGTCATTTTCTAGTTGAATCTTTGTCCTGGAGGCCACAAGAACTTAGTATTTCAAGGAGAAAGGCCTAATAAGCTCTTCCTGATGGTACTGCTATAACAGTTTAGATGAGAGCTGAGAAAGGAACATTGTCAAGATGGAGATTAAGAGCAGATGCAGTTGAATGATGGGGACAAAAGCTGCATCAAGGGAGACTGGCAGAGAGGAATTTAACACTGCAAGTGTAAGTAAATTTGTTTAAAATTGAGATTTGCTATAAATGGGGGGACAAAAAAAAGGTAATTGGAAGGAACATGATACCTGGATGGGGTTTTCTAAAAGATAGGTACATTATAATATATTTGCATGCTAATGGGAAAGATTGGGCAAGAAAAGACAATGGCGTATGAGGGAGGGTGTGCAAAATCCTGAAATAGATAAGAGGAGAAGAGATCCAGCATACAAGGTTGGCCTCTGATGAGGGCGGGGAGGGAGGGATTGATTCATCTTAACAGGAGGGAAGAAAGAGCACATGGGTACAATTGCTGGCAGGTTTATGGTTATGGGAAGATGTGAATCTCTTCTGTCTACTTCCATTTTCTCGGTGACTAAGAAGCTAGGTCATGGTTGAGAGAAAGGATAGCATAAGAGTGTTGGAAATTTGAGAAAGAAAAGAAGAAACAGGATATTTCTCTAGAAGGTGGGAGACTGAGAATGGATTAATGAAATATATATGTCAGGAAGCAATAGAGTCCCACAGTCATAAATTTTAAGTGAGGCCAATAAGCATAATTATGTGTGCCTTCTTAGTGCCTTGGGCACCTGTGATTCAAGGGTGGGTTCATAGTAGAGACTGCAATTAATCAGGACTGGGAGTAAGGGAGATTAGGTTATGTGCAATAGTAAGTAATAATAATTGTGGAATCTAGGCTAGGGTGGGAGAGACAGTGAAAACATAGATGGGGTCGGTGGATTGCTAGAGCTGGAGTCCCAGAAGGAGTGAGCCAGCCAGTTAGGTGGGTAGAAGGTCAGGAGCATTGTATCTGAAAGGCAATGAGATTGAAAAGCCAAGATATTGGAATGAGTCCCAAGTAGATATAGAAATCCCCAGAAACGGTGGAGAGCGATAGGTGAAAAGTTGTCTGTGGTTCTGCAGGTAAGTGCATCAGGTAGGATGAACAGGATGATAGATGTTGATAGCATGACCTTAAAGGAGTTCTGATTCATGGGATGGAGGGAGAAACTTTGAATCTTGCAGAGTACCTTGTGTGTATCTTCTTGATCTTCCCTGATTCTACATTTTGATTTAGTCTGTGCCCTTATTCTGTCACTTTTACAAAGCCCATATTCTCACTAAACTCTGAGTTTATTAGATACATGGATTATGTCATCATTTTTAATCATCACAGTGCCTACCACCGTGCTTGATCTATAGCAGGCAATTATCATTTGTTGAATTAGATTGCACCAAATGTGGAAATTTAAAGATCAAGTGGCTAACAACTTCAGAGGATACAATATTGAAATGGAATTTACACCTAGATTTATTATGTGTACTAAAAACACAGCACTGTCAGCTAATCATGTAGTTCCAATTGTTTCTAGAGTTCAAAGACATTAAAAATATAATTTGATCATAAATATTGCAAAGAAAGGCCTGGGGCCATTCTATTTGCATGGAAAGGTGCTGTTTCCTTGTTTCTATACTGCAGGAATTAAAATGTCTGGGAAGGAGCACCGTTTGCTAGCTTTGGCCATTTCCTGAACTGTCCCCCCTCCATTGTTCATCTAAAATTGCTCTTTGAAAGCTAAGGAATAATTAGTTTTTATTTTGCAGGAAGAATTCTACCCCTACTTTACCTAGGGCAAACCAGCCAATGCAAGAACACTATTCTTGATCATATTCTCACTGTGTAATGGCATTGTATATGATGAATAATAAACATCACAAGAAAAGAGAAATTTTGATTGAAACTGTAAACTCAACTTAGATTTGCTTCCCTATCTTATTTCTGCAGCATCTAAATGTAAATTGTAAGGGTGAAGAACTGTTTTATGTGATGTCCAAAATTGCCTTTTGAAAACCATGATGCAGTGTCAGCATTTCGGTTCTACCATTGACATAGGTAACGGAGAGAATGTGTCTGCCACACACTGTCGCTTTACATGGGCAATTCACATTCTCCTTGTGTCTTTCAATTACCACTGGCAAAAATGCATAACTAATCAACTTAGATCAAAGATACTTGATTTGTACTCTTTCTTTCTCAACTGTCACCTCTTTGCTCTCTCTCTTCTTCCCCTCTCTCTCCTCTTTTCCTAGACATTCATAAACCAGAATCACTTAAAGATAATAGCTCCTTCAAAAATGCAACTCCACAGGATTTAATTAAACCTTAAGTCCCACACTGGCCTGGGAAGATGAAGTAGTGTGAGATGAATCTTTGTTCAGAATGAACACGGGATTCTAGTGGCTTCACGGTGTCAGAGACCAAGTGCATTAAGAGAGAGAGTTGGCTTGTCACTGATAGTGTGAATTCAATGAATTAAACAGTGGACTAGAGAATTAGCAGTCCTTCCTTTTGTGTGACCTTGGCTATGCAATGTTCTTCCTGCTTCTTTATTTGTGGAGTGGACTTTGAATACCAACCTTAAACTCTGTTGTTGCTTAGAAAATCCCTTTTTACACCTTGACTCCCTACCTTTCTTCTTTGTTTTATAAAGACTGAATAACAATATTGGGTATATTTGTATTGTAGATATTTAGGTAAAGATGGCAATAATTATTTTGTTAATGGGTTCCCATATCCCATTATATCGTCTAGATGCCATGAATAAGATAAATTAAGAAAGGAATAAGGTAAATTAAGGCAGAAGTTGCTATATATAGTTTATAATTGTACTTCAGGAAACTGCTTATATGAAAATACTGCTCTTAAAACTTCCCTGGCTGGCAGAATTGTTAAAATAGCTAACAGTGACATAACACTTTTAATTTGCTAGAAGCAATTGCTATACTGTAACTTAGGTCCCAAAACAGTTCTCTAGGCGATACGCTGTGGTTATTCCTAATTTACAGAACAGGGCAGAAAACTTAAGTGATTTGACCACATATCTGAAAAACATATTTTACTCAGGGATCTTCAGTGAAACAGAATCCACAGGAGACAGACAAATACATATATATATATATATATATATATATATATATATATATATATATGTACTATATATGTAAAGAGTTTTATTATAAAGAATTAGTTCACATAATTATGAAAGCTGGCAAGTCTCCAGATCTGCAGTTGACAAGTTGTAAACTCAGAGGAGCTACCGTGTGAATTCCAGTCTACAGGCTGGAAGGCCTAAGAAGAGCTCACATTTTCATGTGAGTGCCAAGGCTAGAAGAATTAGATGTCTCAACTCGAAGGTCATCAGGCAGGAGGAGTTCCCTCTTACTCCTGGGAAGATAAATTTTCCTTGTATTTAGGCCTTCAGCTGATTGGATAAGGGCCACCACGTGAGGGAGGACAATGTACATTACTCAGTCTGTCAGTCCACATGCTAGTCTCACTCGGAACATCTGCATGGACACACCCAGAACAACGCTTCATCAAATATCTGGCCACCCCGTGGTCCTGTCAAGTCAACATATGGAATCTTCCATCCGAGCATGTAAGTGACTGGATGGCGGGTTGCCTGGGCAGCTTGGTTCCAGAGCTTATACTTTTGTCTTCTACTTATAACCCCTCAAAGGCCTCAGTGGTTCTTACTGTCATCTACACAAGCTGACAGCCAAGCAGTGCTCCTGCTTAGGGGTTCATAAATATTTTTTAATTTTCAAAATTATTAATACCTAATCTCTTCCCACGCATAGAATGCTACAGTAAGAGGACATTACTAAGAGAGCGTTTGCTCCTGGAATGTTTGATTTTCTTCCCAAGAGATCTTGTTTTATCTTTTATTATTTCAAATTGACCCAAACTAGATGCTCGGTTGCCTCATACCAAACCTCAAACACTCCAAATCTGATGTTTTATAAACCACAGAAAGGAAAACAGACATTCTTTACTTTTCCTATTTAGATCCTTAGAGAGAGCTGTAAATGGGCCACCAATCTGAAAGCTGGAGCTTTCCTTCTTGTTCCATTCTTCTGGGAATCCAATCAGTGAAAGAAGCACAAATCCTGCTTTGTACTTGGTACAGTAGAATAAGTATACTTAATACAGTAGAATAAGTATAAATTATATAAAGGAATATTCATAGAAAATAAAAGTTTTATGACAACAAGTGAGCTGGGGAAAAGGAAGAGATGGGAGATGTGAATGAGGTGGGGGTCAGGGAAGGTTTCTCTTGAGAAGGTGACAGAGATTTGTGTGAAATAACAGACTGAGCCATGAAATGATCTGTGGAAAGGACCTTCTAGATGGGAGCCGTATGAGCCAAGACCTTGAGTTAGAAGTATCCTCTGTGTGATTAAGGTATAGCATGATAGGAGTAAAATGAGCAGGAGAGGAAGGTAATGAACTCAGAAGGGGCAGCCATGTCAGATGAGGTAGGGTCTTTTGGTTAATGGAAAAGACTATGGAATTTGTAATAGGAAGACACTGGAGGATTTTTTTTTTTTTTAAAGATTTATTTATTTATACATACAAGCTGGGGTACAGGCCAGAGGCGTGGGGCGGCGAGAGGGCTCACCAGAGACAGAGTGGGGAGCAGAACAGGCAGATCAGAAATACACTGCTGAGGGGAGCAGCGGGCGTGGCAGGAGAGGTCTGCCGCACCATGTGGGATTCTCCCCAGCTGGGCTTCGAACTCGCATTGACGCTGCCGACAGCTCCACAGCGCAGCGCTCAACCGCTGCACCACCGGGGAGGCCCCGACACTGGAGGATTTTGACTAGGAAATTAACATGATCTTATTCATATTTTAGAGGATGCCCTTGGCTGCTCTCATAGTTGGTTGAGAGCAAATATGGGAGCAGGGAGACTAGTTATGGAGCTGTTGTAGCCATCCAGGTGAGAAGTGCCGGTGGCTTGGCGAGGGTGCAGAGCAGTGGAGGTTATTAGGACCTGGGTTATTTTCAAAGACAGCAGTGAGAGGGCTTTTCACTGGATTCACTGTGTGGTGTGAGCCAATTCTATACAAAGATATTCTGTACAAAGATATTAAAACTTGGCAGGTTTGTTTGCAAAAGAGTGAGTTGGACTAAATGGTATCTAAGGTCTGTTTCTCCAACACAGTGATTTTAATCACATTTACTACATGCTCCTTGAGATATAACAACACTCAACTATTTTATCAGCTGCTGTTAAACTTTGTTCTTTCAGCATCTAAAGCTTAGCATATATTCTTTGGATTCAGGGAAATTTTTAATAGCAACATTATTGGTCTACCAAAACAGAAGCCAATAAAGAAAATGAATGACTATTCTGTATACTCATGAAAGGGTAGGAAAATGTACAAGAAGTTACAAGAAAAATTCTGAGATGTGTCTATGCTAAATGAATAAAGAGAAAGAAGCCCACGAAGAAGAAAAACTACATATAACATAATGTAATATGTAAATGGTTTTCAGGGAAGGACCATAGAAAGGATTATTTCATTTAGCTGCATCAGTGAAAAATCTCCTGGCTGTGTATCAGAAAAAAAATCCCTATAATCCACTTTTAAAAGTGCTTGCTCCATATATTATGCATGACATTTCCAGGCTGCCAAATTTCTGATTGAGCTGGTGATTAGAAGACAATGCATCACCTTCTTTTTTCTTTTTTCTTTTTTCTTTTCTTGGAGGCGGCTCTGCTGCTGCTCTCCTGAAAGACAGAAACAGAGAGAGCAATGAGTGAGGGAGAGACATGCATCAAAGAAGTGATTGGGTTAAAGAGAAATACCCAGTGGGAATGTACAGTAGCAAACTCAGGAAGAGTTGGCAGAGGGGGGGAAGGAAACAAGAGGGGTCCTGAAAGTGGCTTTACCTGCAGTGTTGACAGTCAGCAAGGTGTCAGGTATCAACTATACCTGGGTTAATTGTGCCTGACACCAGATGAAATAAATATCTGTTGTATGTGCAGACGGCGCGGAAGAAAGGTTGCTCATTTTCAACCCACATGCTTATGTCATGTTACTTAATTGGCCTATTGAGGCATGAGGGCGGCTGTATTGGTGAGTGTGTGAAATAGGGTTAAATGGCATAAGTTACTATGATTGCTTTCCATGCTCCCCATAATAGACCATTTCTGAGCAATCAGGTTGTGCTCCTGCAGGACTTGGGGTGGCACAGGTAGGCATTATTTAATTCATCTGTGAGAAAGTGAGCAACAGAGGGAGATAGAGTGGGTATTAATCAGAACCGTATGAGCTTTGGGATGTCTGCATCTAAATCAATCCAAGGGATCGTCTGGGAAATCAACTCCCTCTTTTCAGCGGGCTTACACATTTTATTCTGGCGGGGGGATATTAGAAGCCTTTTTCCCAATCACTTCTTCCAAGTTTGGTTCATCCTAATAAGCTCCAGAAAATTCATAAGTCAGGAAGAATTTGCTCTGACTGGAATTTCATTGCATGGTCTCCGAATACTGATGACCAGTAAGCATTACAAGGAAATCGTCTGATAGCCTGAGGCTTCTTGGAGAGCTCAGAGAAGGGATTTCTCAGTACCTCCGAGTCATACAATGTGGTGATGCCAGGCTGGAAGTGATGGCCTAGTCAATACAGGTGACAGAGAGCACTGGGAGTGGATAAAATGCAGCGCCAGGAACACAGTGCCAAGGGATTTTGCTCTGGGCTGAATATGCTGTGTGGAGACAGACAATTCAAAAACATTCCCTTGATTTTTCATTATAGAATGCAAGAGATGTCTAATTGGCCTTGAAAGAACATTTTAAAGAGGAAACATTCATTTGGAACATACAAAGTTGGAAGAGCAAGTGGAGAAATGCTCTCCTTCCATCCTTATTCTCTGACCACAGACAACCCCATGCCTGACCTCACATATCTCCACGTACATGCAGACCTCCTTGGAGAAGGGCACCTCTGAAAGTGATCCCCTGCCAGTTTAAGTTATCCTCACTTGGCACCACTCAACTGCAAGCAGGCATGCTGATATTCCAGAATGTGTTTATATTGTTTTTGAAATAGCATTGAAATGAAAACATGCATTATAACATTATAACACCTACAGATTCCCAAAAACATATCCCTGGATTCCCAGGAGTTGATGAGAAGAGTCACTGGACTGTGGGATTTTTCTAAAATAAATCCTGGGGGTTGTAAGTTCTTCCTTGGGAGTCATTAGGTAGTCTTGCTAGTAGGCAAATGTATTCTCTTAGGTCTCCTGGGTGCTATGTGTCGAGGCTCCTGCACACTTAATGCTTGCCCTACAGTGTCCCCATCATTTTCTACCCTCTTTTGTTCCAAGGAATTCTGCACAACTAATAGGCCATCTTACATGGCCAAGAATATATAGAGTTTGCTCAGGGTTAAGGAAAGAGCTGATAACTTCTAAGATAAATTTATAGGATTCAAAGCTTTGAGAACATGGTTTCGATTTTTTTTTGAACATGGTTTCAAATTAATAAAGATAAAAAGATCCAGATGAGACAAAGTACTTGCTTATCTGCGTGTGAAAAAGTTCTAATCAAGGGTACAAGGATAAATGAGGATATTTGGTTACTAAGTCCCATATCCATCCTAGAATGGCAAAGCATCTCTTCCCAATTGGCTGTTTTTTCCAACTCATCTCTTTTGGCATTATTGTTTACAGACATCAGTAAAGATGGTTAAGATATATCAGTCGCAATATTTTTGTAAATGTGTTTATTCTGAAGGCACACATCATTTTCCCAATGCAACATCTCTGGCCATACATAAATCATGCTTTTTATGTTGTTGATGCAATGGGCAGCTCACAATTTTAATGGACTTCTAAGCCCTGTTGGGTTCATCTTCCTGTGTTTAAAAAAGAAAATCAAGACAGACAAAGAGAAAGGAAGAAAAATCTTTGATCACTATTGTACCTGGGGAGAGGAGGAGCATGGATGGGAGCTAGAGATTTTACTTTTGTGAAATTCAAACAGCAGAAAATATTGCACGTGTCTCCAAGTATTGCAGGACAACCATTGTGCTTCTATTGTAAAGAGACTAAGGAAAGATACAGAAATAGTATTTTCAGAGTTGCTTTCACAGATCTGCTCACCTTGGTCATCTTTCTCTGGGAGTTTTGATGCTTGTCTTACATGGAGGTGCCATTGCCCTCCTGGGTGCACGCGGAGGCAGAATTAGTCACATTTCTTCTGCAGAGGCCCTCATTTAAACTAGCCAGGCCAGATTCAGAGCCAGGGGAAGGCTGCAGGACTCACTCAGGGATAACGTTGAGGGGCCGCAGGAAGGAGAGAGATCTGTCAATGTCCAGCAGCATCAGTCTGAAAAACCTGTTTGACCAAAATAAAGCATGAAAGCTGGAGCTTACTTTCTTCCTTCAGGCATTATAGCTGCCCACCAAATCCTGAGCTGTCAGTGTCTCACTCCTGAGTGCACTTTCCTCCTGTGTAGTGAGTCCATTTCCAACTCAGATTTTTGCATCACTCTGTGTTCTCAGTTAATGAATGATATTAAAAATACCCATATGAAAAACAATAATGCTTTTAGACACATCACAAAGGCAGGACATTAGCAATAGGTAGGCTTCATTAGTTGAGCTCATGTTTCCATAATATCCATGAATAACTGAACTCAGAGGGGAACTGTTTGTCATTCTACCCAGCTTTCTGATGTGGAGGTGAGAAATACCTTCCAGAGACTGTCTTCAGCACTTGAAACTGAAAAAAACAAACAAACAAAAAAAAAAAAAAAAAAAAAAAAAAAAAAAAAAAAAAAAAAAAAAAAAAAAAAAAAGAAAAGAAAAAAGAAAAGACTCTATTAACTTTCTGAAATCTAAATCTTTTGCAAAGATATTTTAGTCTTATTCTGGATTATTAAGATGGAACATTATTCTCAAAATCTGTCACCTATGATCAACTCCCTTTTAATCTACCTGTGAAATATTCACTTTGTGGATTAATAAATAACAGTAAGCTTGCCCTTCATTTGCCATAGGGAGGCTACAGGTCTGCATTTTCTCTACTATTATTAAATATGTTCAAGGAATACAAACTGACCTTCATATTAATTGAAGGAAATTATAAGCAGGAAGGTAAATTCTATGCAAATACTGAAAATCATCCCTAAAAGTATGTATTTATATTGTAGATTTTCCCAGGATTGGGATTACATAAACTATGATTGCTTTTCAGGGGTGCTGAAAAGCCTACAAGGACACAGAAATATGCTTATTTTTAAATTGAGGATTTCATCTGTTGCACCTAGAGACACTTCGCATATAGGATTGTTGACCCTATTTACCCCCAATGTGTTACTCCAATTAATTATATTAGGAAAATGATTTAAAGTGAAGAGCTATTTAGAAATCTCTTATATGCTGAATTAGTGAGATAGTGAGAGAAGGTATGTTTTTATTAGGTGAAAGATTATCTAGACAAGATTCCCCATGATTTTGTGGGATCAGAATTCTAATTGGTGTTCAATTCTGTGATTTTGTAAAAGATTACTTGGCTTTATAACCTTGTCATTCCAGAACTCAAATACACACAATGGTTTCCATTGCTGGGCTAGGTGGAACCTCCCAAAGATAATCTGACTTCTGCATTTACCTACATTAGACCCCTTTTTGCACTTGGCCTCTTAACCTCAAGGAACACTCAGCATTTGTTAAGCTTACCATTCAGGTTCTTCTCTGAAAAAAATCTTTTTAATTGAAACATAATTGACATATGACAGTATATTGGTTTCACATGCACACCGTAATGATTTGATATTTGTATATACTGCAAAATGATCACCTCAATAAGTCTAGTTCACATCCATCATCATGCATTGTTACAATTTTTTTTTTGTGATGAGCGCTTTTAAGATTAATGTTCTTTGAAACTTTCAAGGATACAATATGGTATAAACGCTAGTCATGCTGTACATCATATTTTTTATCTTTTTTTTTTATTTAGACTTAGAATTTCCATTTGCTCTATTTTCTCTGCTAAAATACTATTTGAAGACCCAGCTCAAGTGTATCACAAAACTATGGTCCCCTTCTCTACTTAGAATGAATTGTCTGCTCGCCTTCATTCTTTAGGCACACTGATTCTCTATCTGGCTATACGATAGAATCACTGGTGTTTGAAAAGCTATCAATGCTATGACTCACCTCCATACCTTTAACCTGCTCAGTGACTAGCAATAACTTTTTAAATGGTCTTCACCCAAACCTTTGTAGACACATGTGGCTAAGATTTCCTTTTAAGGGAAACAAAGTCACCTGCTGATTAGAGTGAGTTTGGATGTGCATGAATAGGGTAGCTCACTCCCTTGGAGCTGTGGGGATGAGAGAAGCCTTTGATGCAGCTGCACCTATTTTTCACTGCTGTGGCAGCCAGATGAGCTTGGTTTTTGGTGCAACCTGTGAGGTGCTTGACAGACCTGTATCTCTTAATCACATACAGCATTGCAAACCCACATTACCTCAATAAAAATAATAGAAAAAAAGGTACTACTGCTTTATTTTAAAAATGCAAGTTTAGGCTATTGAGATGAAGAGAAAGTGACACATGAGCAGATGCCATGCTGTGGTATGAGGCCTATTACTGCCCTTGCCCCAGCTGTACATTGAGCTAAGAAGGAACATAGCAAGTCACCCACAGGTTTGCGTACATGGCACATAGATCTCCTAAAGGGGTGTCAGGAATCATGGACACGTTTTAGTTGCCTGTTACCCCTTTCTTTTTTTTAAAAAAGATTTATTTATTTATGCATACAAGCTGGGGTATAGGCCAGAGGTGTGGGGTGGTGAGAGGATTCACCAAAGACAGAGTGGGGAGCAGAACAGGCAGATTGACTGAAATACACTGCTGAGGGGAGCAGCGGGTGAAGAGGAGAGGTCTGCTGTGCCATGTGGAAATCTCCCTGGCCGGGCATTGAACTCGTGCTGCAGTGGCTCTGGACAGCTTCATAGTGCTGTGCTTAACCCATTGCTCCATCAGGGAGGCCCCACTATTCCCCCTTTCCATCTAATGTTTCTCATTAGAAATTTCCGCCCATGGTGGGCTTACTCTCAGCACTTCTGGATTGCTAGATGGCCATATATGTGCCATTTGGGAAGGCAGATTCCATGAGCCTCGGTGTGGGATTTTACCTAAGTTCTAAAGGGGAGGAGCTAGCTGGCACAGGTGGGTACCAACCTAGAGAAAGAAAAAAAATAGGCACTGATGAGAATCTGAGAAGATGCATAAGGATGTGATTCCAGACACCATCCAAGGTGGAACTCTGATTTCTTTTCCCTTTTCTAATTGGTGTCCTTAACATTGCCCTACCAGACTATTCCCAAGTGTTAGCCAGAATGATCTTAAAAACCAGATCATATATTAATCTGCTCAAATCTTACAGTAGTTTCTCACCACATGTAGAACAAAACCCAAAGTCCTGTTTGTGAGCTAGAAGCCTATGTGAAAAGGCCTCTGACTTCATCTCTGGTAGCCCCTCCTCATCCTTCTGCCCCAGCCACCTTCAAACCTTTGCTGTCTCTGAAACACACCAAGCTTGTTCCCATCTTAAGGTCTTTGCACATGCTGTTCCCTCTGAGTGAACTCTTGTCCCAGATTTCCTCCGGCCTATTCATTCTCTCATTTCATTTATCTCCCTGTCTCTTTCAGATCACATCTGTAGTGACAGCATGACTATCCTAATGGAAATCAGTCATTTTTGTTCTGTTTCCCTTTATTCTGCCTAATTTTCTTCTAAGCATGTGTACCCAACATTATATTATATATGTTTTTTACAATAGTGTGTTTCCCGTGAGACTGTTAGTGCCATGGGAACTGGGACTTTGTCTTTTTCATTGCTGTTTCCTCAGTAACTAGAATAATGCCTGGCACACAGTAAGCATTCCGTATTTATTGAGTGAATTAATTCTGGAATATGAAGCTTACACGCCAGAGGGAAAGAGAAAGTAGGAAGGGAAATGGGATGTATCATTTATAAGAATATATCTCCAGATAGCTTTCTCCTTTTCCTCTTTTGTATTACAAAGAGATCTACTCACCACAAACAGAAGAAAGTTCTACTTTGCAAACATCACCCATACAGTGCTAACAGCTTCAAGGGGCCATTTCTCTTAATTCTTTATTAAATGACCCTGAGCATTGCTAGCCTCCTGGTTGCAGAGTTAGGTCAGTTATTTAACTTGAGTAAAGAGCAGGCAGGCTGGTTACTGAGATGCCTGGTAATCTTAGGTCTTGGTGGGCTGCTTCCAATCTGGCTTTGTGTGTCAGAGACACAAAGCAGAACTCCTCGGGAGCCCACAGGTGGGGTGGAAAGAGACGCGGGCAGCAGGCAGGGCCAGCTTCCTGATGAAGCCCCTCTGTGTGCGGTTGATGTGTGAGGAACACAGCTTTCTGCTGGGTAATAAGAAGAAAACATTCTAATAAGGACTCACATTGCAACATCTGTTTCATTTGGGTAATTTCAGATGGCAAAAACCCACATCTCAGAATGAGAGAGCTCCTATCAGCTTTCAGATGATTACGGCAACGTCGCCAAGCACCAGCTCGGTAATTAATTGACTGTAAAGGCTAAGAAAAAATAGGGTCTTTATTAAGCTCTGGAAACAGCATCCCTTTAGGGCAAACTGACACAGAAGAAAACAGATAATGGTCTCTCTCTTTCTCTCTCCTAGAGAAGCCTAAAACGTCTTCTTTTTTTTCTTTTTTACTTTTGAGTTAAGAATTTTAATTTTTCTATTAACCTTTTCTTATCCACATAGCTATGCTTTGTTAATCCCTGCTGCTTCTCAAAAGAAAAAAATACCTCACTCAAAGAAATTTACATAGATAAAAAAATGGAATTTTAAAGATACTGACCAAACCCCATTGCTACTAAGATCTTTTCCCAAAGACAGAGCTGAATAGAAAAATACACTTTTACTCAGAGTAGGTCTGACTAGAAACACGAGTGAGATTGGAAGCTGCTAATTGTATTGCACAGATGATGAACTTGGAGGCCCATAAAAAATACTTTCTCTACTTTTCCACCTCTCACAACATTTCCATCATGCTTCCAGCAAGTGCTGAATAGACCTATTTTGGAAGGAAAAAAAAAAGGCATGACTATAAATGCAGACACGAATAGCAAAATAAGAAATGTAACTGATTTTATAACATCAGGATCACTTTATCCAACACATTTTATTTTCTTTTAAATATCAAAACAAAAATCCCTCTGAAGAGGTATGAACCTATTCCCCTAAATTGCATACAGTGTTGTAACATAAAATAAGACAAAATAAAACAGAGGGGGAGAATAAAAAGAAATAAAATCTAGCAGATATGGCGCTTGTCACCTGCACAACATCAACATTAAAAATCCTCCAAAGAAAAAGCAACATGATGGAGTGCTTCCCTTAGACTCTTGTGAACTTGAGTGCTAAATGGGCTCTGTCTCTTTGTCAAGCCTAATTCTTATTTGTAAAGCTCTGTGCAGTAAACAGAACACTTTGGCATAAATTATCTCATTTGTTCTTCAAAATAATTTCCTCTGAATTGGATCCTCAAGCCTTCCTCAGACCCAGAAAAACTCAAAATATTTCATTGTCACTTGGAGATTGAACCTATTCCTGAAGATGGAGCTGGAATGTTCTTTGCTATTGGGTCATCATGGCTTTTCTGCCAGGTATCAGTCTGGAGTGAGGCTAATGTGTATATAGTAGTTTTAACACACATACCAAGTTATCATAATCAGGATAAGGAGAAGTGATGCTGTGGTTACAAACAGCCCCCTTCCCCCTTATCTCAGTGGTGTACCAGAAGACGGTTTCTTTCTTGTTTACAAAGGTGACTGCCAATGCAGGTGATCCTCTGGGGTGATTCAGTGGTCTGTGATGATTGCTCACCGCCCTGTCACTCTTGGTCACTGCTGCAGGCATGAACCGTGCTGGAAGTTCCTACCAGCAATGAAATGTTTTGTCTTGCAAGTGATGCATTCACTTCTGCTTACCTAATGTATGGGCATGGGAGTATAATTTTCCTTTACGTTAGGAAGAGGAGGAAAATCAGACGTGGGTGACACTTAGGGATCCCCACTACATAGGCTTTCCCTCTGCTGATGAACATGGAAGTACTCAGTTTGCCCCGGAGTAGATCTAGCCAAACCTGTTAAGGCCTGTGGCCTCCTCTACCAGCTATAAGCATATTATCATTGATAACTGATAATGGCAATGACAACTCATTTTTTGGTGGGGTTCCACTTTTTCTCTGATATCAGAGTGTGGTGGTCTCAACATGATGCCAAAAGCAGCTAGTAAATTCAATGAATTTGCCAGGCACAGAAAATTGGCCTGGCCATTTTGATAGTGTGTAGGAGAAATACCTGGCTGATTGTCTGCAGTATTCATTTGCCATTGCATCAGTGAACCCCATGAAAAAGGTGTTTTGGTTATGGCCTTTCTTTGTGCAATTTTGGAGAACCTAGAAAACAGTAGAAGCAAGAAAGATAGAGGGTCATAGGTTGGACCCTCCTGGGTTATGCCTGTGCTTAGCTCCAGATTGCTGTCTCTTGCAAATGTAATGTTGGCCTCCTCCTGTGTTGATTTTACAAAAGCTTGGAAAGTTGGTTTAACAAACCGTGGTGACTAAAGGATAGTCTGTGTGGTACTACCCCAAAATGAACTTCCTTTTGATTTCCTCAGTCCATAAATACCCTGTTTTAAATCTGGTGCTTTAGTGGAAGATGGTCGAGGACTATAGTGACCACATCAAGGGGAGAAATTCTACATTGCAAAACAATTAACAAGGATGTAAAATAATGGTACTTCACTAAAAAAATAAAGACAAGGAAAAAAGAGAAAGCCAACTATTTGATTTTCTGGTGTTCGTTATTGTGAAACATACATAAAAATCACTGGGGTAGCTTCTAATTCCAGGTCTCCACCCTCAAAAATTTTGATTGGGTAATAGAACCTAAGGAACCATATTTTTAAGAAGAATCTCAGTTGATTTTGTGCTTGCTGACCTACAGGCCACGTTTTGAGAAAAACTGAACTCCAGAAAAGAACATGGATTGGCTGGGAAATGGTCAGTCTTGTGAATTCTGAATAGCCCTCAAAATATCTGTATTGTCATGTAATTTGTTCAGTATTCATACAAAGGGCTTGGAAAACAGTCTGCATAGTAAAAGCACAACAGGCTTTCCAAGATTTGACTGCTAGAGACTGCTGTAAATTTTCTAAATTATCTGTACCAAGGTTTTAGGCATTTCTTCTAGTTAATATTGAGGGCTTTCCACCCACTCCATTTACTGGTGCCCTTTAGGATTGTAGAAAAGAGCAGTTGGCCCTTGATGAGGACAATGGCAAGCAAGTTGAATGAATCCCAAAATGGCATATTTTACTTAAAAAACATGCATTATGCTTTTTTCCAAGTAAACTGCACAAAAAAATGTAAATGAAGCATAAAGCTCTTATGAATTAGGCCCTAAGCGTTTTTCTTTTTAGCATATAAACTGCCACTAAGGATGTGATAGGAATGCATTTTCTACTATTTTTCAAAGTGTAATTACGTTTTCCTAGTAAAACTCAAATACTTGATATGGTCCTGTTGCAACTGTACCAGACAGGTAATAATTGGAAAATTTAACGCAGAGCTTTATCTCTTAAATGCTAAAAGGTAGGGCTACTCACAGAATACAGAAGAGTTGGCATTAAATATAAGAAGTGAGGACCTGGTGTTTCTCTATGATGTTAATTTTGCATCTGGCATTGTGTTCCAAAGCTGTAGTGCCTTTTAAATATATAAGAATAAAAGGCAGTTTCTCCCCCAACCTCTACCTAAAAGACCCTATAATCTCTATCTAGCATTTAGTAGTTCTATTTTTTTCACATTTACTGTATTTCAGGTTGGAATGTGATGCATTTAGGTCTCTGAACAATAAATTAACTAATCGAAGTTGCAATGGAATAAAATGAAGCAAAAAGAGGGAAATTCTCTAGAGAGCACTGTTGAATTGTGTTTAAAGACCATCAGAAAAGGGCACATAATAAAGCTTGTATTGAGAATTAAAACATTTGAGCAATGCTGTTCCCATCAGTCATCAAGGTAGACTTTGTTAGCCAACATTTCTTTATTACTGTCTCTTTTTTGTTCAGGATTCTAAAGCATACATTATATTAAAGATGTGTGAACTTACATGCATAACAAGGAAGGCTTAAGGAGGTTTTCCTTGTTATGCATGTAAGTTCACACATCTTTAATATAATGTATGCTTAGAATCACTGAACAAAAAAAAAGACAGTAATAAAGAAATGTTGGCTAACAAAGTCTACCTTGATGATGGATGGGAAGAGCGTTGCTCAAACTTACAGTTAAGTTGCTTAGAAGAGTGAAAACTCTGAAATAATTTCTCATAAGTTCTCTTACAAAATCTTCAGCTTGACTTTGCATTTTCAGCTAGGAAAACTTTGAAATTTTCTAGAGCATGTGAAACCAGATTTCATGGCCCTTTAATGATTGCTCATCTGTACTTGAATTTTTTATGGGCTTCATCCAGACAGGGTGCATCTTGCTTTTGTGTTTGTCAAAAGCAATATTAATTTATTTCCACATGCTACCTTTCATGTCTCATTACTGCACACACTTGATTACAAGGCCTTGCAGCAGAACAGCTTTGCAACCCTGAATTAAAGTTATGAATCTTGAAAGCATTTATTAACTTTTGATGCATAAAAATGTTATAATGATAAACAGTATAGCTTTAATCCCCAAACTAATGGTTGCATTCAGTATTCTCTAGTTTGTCAGTCAGACTGGATATCACTTCATATGGTGGAAACATCTAGCTTTTGACAGCTGGGAAGTAACGGACCGTAACGATCAATAGCTCAGTTTTGGAATCAGACAGGTTTCAAATTTCTGCTCTAACATTAATCAGTTAGCTTGACCTTGGGCTTGTGTTCTTGGAGCTCAGCTTTCCCCAAGTGTAAATGGGTAAGATAGCGATTATATTTAAGTTGAGCTGCTATATCAGATAGACTCAGATACATAATGGTTCAAACAAAACATACAGTTGATTTTGTTGATTGATGGCACTGGGTAGTGACCAAGATGTTTCTCCTCCAGTTAGTAATCCAGAGACCCAGGCTGACAGAAGTTCTGTAATTTTCAATACGTAGCATCCAGGTTTGCTCTAGAGCCTTGTTTCTCAAATTGTTTTTTATTTTCCCCCCTAAGGAGAAAATTTAAATTAATTAAACTTAATTAATTAAAGTTAATTAATTAATTAAATTTAAATTCTCCCTAATGAGAGAAATTAAATACTAAGAAATAAGAATTTATCAGGCAGAATTAAGCTTTGAAGAGCCACCGACTATTGCAACGTTGAAGAGTTTTTTCAGCGCTTAAATCAATCATTTTTCCTTCTCAAGAGCACTAACATTCCTGCTGACAATGCATGTGTTAGAAGTCACCTTCATTCTAGTATGCCAGAAGGGGAAAGGAGAATACAGGAACAGATCTGAGAGATTTTTGACTCAGGCTTAGAAGTGGCCACATTGCTTCCACTCATATTCCATTGGTTTGAACTCAGTCACATGGTCTCCCTAACCTCAATGGAAATGTAATTTAGTTGTGTGTTGAGGAAAAAGAGAAGACAGATCCTTTAATAAATATTTAATGGTTTCTTCTCTCTTGTCTTGTATGAATTGATGTGAGTACTTAATTAACAATTACAGAGTTTTTTTTTTTAAAAAAGATTTATTTATTTTTGCATACAGGCTGGGGTACAGGCCAGAGGTATGGGGCAGTGAGAGGGTTCACCAGAGACAGAGTGGGGAGCAGCACAGGCAGATTGAAGGAAATACACTGCTGAGGGGAGCAGTGGGCGAGGCAGGAGAGGTCTGCTGTGCCATGTGGGCATCTCCCAGGTCAGATGTTGAACTCTCGTCACCGCTGCTGATAGCTCTACAGTGCAGCGCTTAACCGCTGCACCACCAGGGAGGTCCCAATTATAAAGTTTTTAAAGTCAGGTCTAGTACACTGTAAGTATTTATGGTTTTTTAAATCTGTTTAAGAAAAAAAAGGCAAAACTAAAAAATAGATCATCTCTCTGTCATTGAAATGATCAGAAAATGAAAGAAATCTTAGAATTGAAAGGTACTTTAGAATCTATGTAGAACAACCTTATTGATGAAATTTTGCTGGAGAAGCAGGTAGTGAATTTCCTTGGCATGTCTTGAGTTACTGGAAAATTTTTGTTCCAGCCAAAACTACATGTCCTGAGGTTTCCGACTATCCTATCTTGGCCATTAGTATTTGTTTTGCTCTGAAATTTTTACTTACAAATTCAATCAAGGGTTGTTTTTTAAATGCCTACTACATATCTGAGAGCATGCTAAGCTCTGGAGATTCAAAATCAAATATAAAGACTTGAAGAATGCTACCCCTTACAAAGCAGGGACTCTGTCTTAGACTTTACCAGTCCCTAGCATAGCACAGCCACTTAGCAAATGGTCGATAAATAGTTGCTGAATAAGTGGGTGTGATATTGAGATGGAAAACAAAAACAGGCGATGTTAGTCCAGTGAAATAAATGATTATTAAAGAGTTAATGACTGAACTCCGAGAAGGCAGCCAGCAAGGGTACCACACTCAGCTGGGGAAGGCAGTTGAGAGGAGGTGATACCTGAGCTGAGTATTGAAGCATGTGAGAATTTGCCATGTTAAAGAATGGAGGAGGGAGTACTAGAGGAGTAATAGCATTCTTGAAGCCTTCTTAGAGATAGCATTCTTAGAGATCAGAGGACTGGTCAAAGTAAGATATAATGGGTTGAATAGCATCAACCAATACTTTGTGTCTGCAAGGAAAACCTAATGTGAGAATGTAAGTTTTCTGAACTTTGTAGATGTAATAGTTAAGCTAGAATGAAGTCATACTGTATTAGAGCGGACCGTAACGCCTCTGACTGTGTCCTTATAAGAGGCCATGTGAAGACACACAGACTTATATGAGAAAGACGGCCATGTGAAGGTGGAGACAGAGATTGGAGTCATGTTGCCACAAGCCAAGGGATTTGCCACAAGCTAAGGAATTTGGGGAGCAGAGAAGTTAGAAGAGGAAAGGAAGCATTCTTCCTTAGAGCCTTCAGAGGGGACATTGACCCGTCGACCTTGAATTTGACTTTTGGCCTCCAGAACTGTGGGCGAAAAAATTTTTATGGTTTTAAGCAGCTCAGTTTGTGATAATTTATATGGCAGCCCTGGGAAACTCACATAGGTGGTCTTATCAAAGTCTAGTCAATGGAAAGGTGGGAAGAGGAGGTCAGTGATCAATAATGTTGTCCTGTGAGGCACATGAAGGCGTCATTGATACAATAGAGTAGGAATTTAAAAGAAAACAGATTTACCAGATGAACATGCCCTCTGTAGGGGATGCTGAGGTACCCATGACTGGCTGGGCACTTCTGGTTAGTAAGTCCTTCTGCTATCAGGGGTTGAGCTATTTGCTTACAGAGATTCAGTTGTGTTTATTCCCAAATCCATTTCTGTCCATTGTACTTACAATTATGCAATATATTATATAATATACTATGTTATACTATATATTATAGATAGGTTATATATGTGGAAGGAGTCATTAATTTTTTTTGGAAAAAAAGAAGGCACGTTTGGGAAAGACTGGAGTGTGATTAAAAAATTGTAAGAACCAAGAAAACTGCAGTCAGATTGCTTTTCAAGTGTCTTAATGTTTTGCCTATTTAAAAAAAAATCAAACTACCAATTATAAGGAGACATTTTGGGAATGTTTTAAAGAAAAAGAACTGAGGAAATTTAGGCAATGGATGCTTGCTTATGTCATAGACGGGCACATGAATACACATTTACATGTTTGAAGTTTAGGTGAAATATTTAAGGTATGTATTTTTTTTTTTAGTTTTCTGCTTGAACCAATTGTTCTAAATAAACTGGATAAGAAAGTTTCTATTGTATATTAATAAGTGACAATTTTAGCAGATACTGGCTTTAGGGTTAATGAGAACTTTCTTTCAGTCACAAATTTTTTTCTCACGTGGCAAGTGACTGTTTTAGGAACTGGGATTTGGGTTCCTGGTGCCCGACATTCTGAAGTGGGAATGGGGTCCTCTCTATATACAGAATTAAAATAGTGTCTTGTTAGTCAGACCTGGGAATTTATATTCCCAGGGTAATAGGTGCCATTATTGGTGGAGCCAAAAATGAAAAGAGGTTTTTCTTTTGCTTTTTATCACATTCTTTATAGTGTTCCTCACTAACACAAAAGGAATATAGTTGTACTTAAGTGGAAGCAGTGTTTTAGTGTTAATTCTCTTTGTACTTCCTGAAAAATATGTTTCAGGTGCTAATCCCTAGTTAACATATGCTCTTTCAGAACACTGCCCATTTGCAATCTGATATAGTATGTGTATTTTTAGCATATTTGAGTTTCAAACATATATTTTTTGATAAACTTCAGTATTTGTTTAAGTTTCCAAAGCATATATTAACTCATGATTAGGCATTTGGCCTAGAATTAGGAAATAGGTCAAATGATAAAGGAATTTAGGCTGCATTTGAAATTTTGTCATGGATAATTCATCAATGAATAATTACAAAATTATTAATCAGGCAGCAGATATTGTTTAAATGTTGAGCATTTAAGTTGAAATTTAGGTGAAATAACACCATGTGGTAGGCATAGTGCTAAGTGCTGGCATCTGATAAGCACAAAGAAGAAAGACTCCATCTAGTTCTGGAAATTCAAATTAGCATGATCTTTGTTTTTTGAGATCAAAACTAAGATTGCCAGGCATAGTAGTTGTAAACTTTAAAGTCCTATTGGAATATCCAATTCAATAAATGCTTATCAGGAGGAGAGAGAGTGGTAAAATTTAGGTCTCAACATTTAAGAAGTCATTTTCTCTGTTTAAAACCACTAGTTAACTATTCAGGAGCATACAAAGCACTTGGCAAAATACTCCCTTTACATTATTAGTGTGATGTGTTGTAAAGAACATGACATAGAGAATAAGTAGACATGGTTTCTAGTCTTAACTCTGCCAATAACAGGCTCTGTGACCTTGGGCAATTCACTTTGATTCCTGGGTCCCATATCCCTCTTTGCTACTGATTGGATAAGGTGTTGTCTACAGTTTCTTCCTGTTGTAAAATTCTAATTTATTATAAAATTTCAAGGCTGTTTGAAGGACCCAGAGCATCCTTTATAGAATTTTTGAACTACTTCATTACCCTCACTGCACAGCATGATATTTGAAAGTACAGCTTTTGTCACAGAGACATTATATGATTCAATCTGCCTTCTTTCACCCCATTAGTGCTTCTGTTGGAGGGAACTGGCAAGAAGAGGCCAATATCTTCTTTGCTGATATGAGGAATAGTTGAAGGAACTGGAAATATTTAGCCTGGACTAGCATGTCCACAGGAGAAATAAAAGCCAGTGTGGAGTAAATGAAGGGGTGTCTCAAACATAGGCAATCACTGTACAAAGAACGATGAGACATGCTTTTTGTCCTCAAGAACCTCTGCTTGGTGGAGGAGACAGACAGATAAAAACATGTTGTAAGTCCTGATGTTGAGGCAGAAAGGGTTGGACTGTGGTAGAGATAAGATGGGCCTACAAAGGGAAGAGAATGTTTTTTATATTTCCCCAGAGAGCAAAAGCAACTGTATTTGAGTAAAAGTCACAGAGGACAGATTGACTCATTATAAGAAAGAGCTTTCTGAGAATTACAGTGATCTATCTTTGGATGGAGTATCTTAGAAGGAGAAGAAGACTATTTGTTTTGCATTAATCAAGAAAACTCTGGATACATCGCTTGGTCACTGCACTGGTGGGTAGTTGGATTTGGCAATCTTTAACTGGCCTGTAGCCACTCAGACTTTATGAGACACTCTCAATTAACCATCTTTTACTGGAGTCATTAGGAGTCCTAGGAAGCATAAAGCAGATCTCATATTATCAAACAAAAACAATAGAAAAATAAGGTTGTTCTAGTGAAAAAAAGAGTCATTTTCCCATCACCATTGCTATCTCCATTTGGTAGCTTTTATTGCAGAAAGAATGCACAGCCCCAGATATAAGTCATAGATACAGAGAAAAAAATCCAACAAAACCTCATTCCTTAGCAAGTAGTAAATTACACGACTTTAGAAATGAAGAATGCTGGAATGCAGCTTGCATAAAAGGTGGCTGTGATAGGATTTACTCCAAAAGCCTAAGCTAAGATTTCCTTTGAACCTGTTGCTTTTAAGCTGCATGACTCACTGACAAACTCACAAAACAAAAATGTGATCGCTGTGGATTATGCTGCCATTGCTGATAACATGCTGGCAATGATTGTAACAAGATTTGCCAAGTACACATTGACCCTCTGAGTCACATTGGTTCCTATGGAGATTAACACCATCAATGGTGAGAACAACAGCCCAGAGTGCGATTGGTGTTAGACAGGGAGGAGAAAAATGGCAGTATGATCCTCTAGAAACTCAGCAATTGGAATGAAAATGGAGCGTCGGGTGGTAGAACTCAGGAGAGAAAATGACCTATAATGCATAGCAACCTACTTTAGCTCTTCTTGCAAATGGCTGGGGAAAAAGGGTGGTTCTTGGCAGAAAGGCTGCAATCTATTTTTATTTACCTGTCCATTTCTAGCAAGTTCTCTTCTCATCCCAGATAGTTTATCTTTTCAAAGGTGTCTGTCTGTCACCTTACCACCCACCAAGTGGTCCTGACACTGAAAATATTAAATGTGATTAACATTTTGGGATTCAAGAGTAGGAAGGGCACAGGTCGCTTAGATCTATCTTGGTAGATTTTAATTTTCTTTCTGTATAAAAAGACTTCTACTATTCGAAGAAAACTATGGCTTGAATTTCATGATTTAAGATGTCTCAGGTATTTGGGTTTTTGACAGAGTCTATTTTTCCTTGGAAGTTGTGGAAAAGGCATGTTCTGTTGCAACCTCCTGCTTTTCTTGTCCCTGGAGATGGGGACAATTCTGCCACAAGCTATCACAAGAGGCTTCATGTGCAGGCTTACCTTCTGGTGCCTGAGTCTTCAGTTCTCCCACAAAAGAGGGGATAAATTGGGAGATGTATGCCTTTTCCAAATCAAGGTCTGTGGATCATGCCCAGCTCAGGTGAATCAGAGAATATATGGTGAACCATGCTTTTCTTATGTTTTCCATATTAGCAGTTGTGGAAAATGCCTATTAGCTGCTGAATGATTATACAGATATAAGAAGAATAACTGATTCCTAGCAAAATCAGATTAAATTACATCAGAGGTAACTAAGCTGAAATGAAAACGTGTCACCCTCGAAAAGAAAGAGGATACTGGCTTTCAAAGGAATGACAAAGATTTTTGGAGAAAATTAGTGCTGAGAAGACAGTTGGAGAGAGAAAACATCCCATTATTCTTTCAAATGTTAGTTGCTGATGACTGTTCCATCCAGTGGACATACGGCCTCGTGCAGAGGGAAGGCACTGGGGTGTGCATGGCTACACGATTAGCTGCACCTTTCATTTTGGTGTCATTGTAGACAAGCTTGTCAAGTCTACTGAGTCTCACTTACCTGTAAAATAAGGACTTATACCCCCATAACCTCCATAAACATAGCACTTGACAGAGTAAATATACAATAAATGCTAGTGATGATGATATAATGATCATAATTATCAAGAGATCTTGCCCCTTAACTCTAAATTCTATGATTCTGCAAAAGGAATTTTACTCATAAAAGTTATTTTCAGAATGTTATTATGCATAGAAAGGTTCTGCCTTATAGCAAGCTCAGAGTTTTATTTCAAGTTCGGAAGCAACTTGAAATTCGAGTCTTATACCCTAGAAATGTGCTTTTCAAAGACTTATGTTCCCTGATTTGTTTGATGGCATCCAGCTTCACTGTGCTACCCCGAGTATCTCAGAGAAGCAACCTATCATGGTGCCAAAGAGCTCAGAGATATATTTCTGCTCTGCCACTTACCAGCTGTGTGACTTCGGGCACGTTCCTGAACTTCTGTTTCAGTTACCTGTAAAATGAGTTGAAAATAGATACATCTAATAGTGTGGTTGTGAGGATAACATGTACAAATACATGAAAGTGCCTCAACCAATTCCTGTCTGGCAAAGAGTACACATTCAATAACTATGAGATATTTTCTTTCTTTCTGAAAAATTAAGAATTTAGTATCACATTTCATTCTTATTCATTTTATTTCATTCTTATTCATAAATTAATTTGTCATGACACTTAATAGAGAATATCTTCAATTGATGGCACTTCTGTAGTTATCAACTCTGCTTCAGGTTTTGTTCTCAAGTCTTCCTTAAAAAAAACAACAACAAAACTTAGTGTTTGTGTGTAAAGAGAAAGTCTCTACATATGAGGGCTGATGCCACATATCTCCCCACAAGATGGCGCAGTGTTCCTGCCGGTCTAGGTTAAGCTACCTGGGGGAGGCGGGAATTTGATCAGCATCCAAAAAATCACCTCATCGTTCCCTGCAGAAAGAGCAAAAGACTTCATGTTCTATCAAGTACATGCCGCTAATGCTTGCTTGTGATGTCCTAGGAATAACATGAAAGCTAAAGCGAGTTTAGCTTTTAATTTTTTTTCTCCGGTATTCCATTTTAAACTTGACCTTTCAAGGACATATTTTGTCTATTGCTCCTTACAGCTGAAGGGTGGTATTAGAGTGAAGAGTGAGATAGAGTCTGCCTCCTGCCTCCCTAGAGGCATACTCTACCTTACTAAAAACAGACAGGCAGACACAGTAGAAACAAGTTTATTTTAATCTATTAGAGATAGAGCACAGGGTGCAACTACTTCCAAACAAAATATACAAAGGTGGACTTCGTCTCAGTGTCCCCTGCCTCTTTCCTCTCTGTCTCAGCCCGTTACCTGTTTCTTCAGGCACCAGCTGGGCTGTGCTGCTCAGCCCTCCCCACAGAGGCCTCATTTGGACCCACCTCATCTCACTCTTCCTGTTTCCTCCTCAAAGCTTAACTTCTGAGAGTCTTCCCTTAGGCCTCTTCCAGTTTGCTGAAACTCATGTGTTAAAGGAATCCAGGCTCCTAACATTGTGCAGACATATTAACCTGAGAAAGAAACATTGAATTTTTACCCAAGGTACTGATAATTCCAGAAATTGAAAGGGGGGCTCGCTGTACAAAAACTGTTAGCTTTTTTTCTCATGGGTTATGTTGTTATTATTGCAAGAGAAATTTGTATTTTAGTAAACTCATTGTAGAATTAATGAACTTATTTGAAAGTTCATAGGAGACTAGACCATAACATTCTTCATTACAAGAAAAAAATGTTGTAGCTATGTGAGATGAGGATTGTTAATTAAATATTTTGGGGTGATCATTTTGCTGTATCTACAAATGTTAATCACTATGTTGTACATGTAAGCTTACACAATGTTATATGTCAGTTTCATCAATAACACTGGGGGGATAATGAACTAAATGAAGTTGTGTATTGTACTATGGATATCTATCTATCACATATATGTGTGTATATGTATATTCACAGAGCTATCACAGTTTTTCTCTCTGACACTTCTCTCACAGAAGCCCAAATCACAGAGAGCAGGCACCTTCTCAGATGGAGAGACTAACATGGAGCTAATGGGAGTCAAAGGGCCAAGTTCAGCTTTCTGGTATGAACTGATCTTGGCTACTTCCTTACGGGAAGACCTTGCTGGCATTGCTTGTATCTTCCCCTCCTGTGCCATCTGAAATCTGTGCTCCGAGCCTGCTGGCAGCTTTTTAAATTTCTTTATTCCAGATTTGGCACCATCTTCTTTCCGTCTGTGACTTTGGAGTGTTCTGTTGTATCATCCCATGACTTGGGCTAAGATGCGAACTGTTCATTCACTTACCAGTTCCCACAATGAAGAATCTTTTCTTGCCCCCAAAGAATCTGAGTAACATACTCTTCACACACAGCAATTGCTAGCTGATCATTTTGAACTCAAATTTGAAGTCAACACAGGCTACCATATGTTGTCATCTTGTATCAGAGCGGAGTGACTTTCACTTGCTCACTTTCATCTTCATGACCTTCCAAGTCTCCCCAGACTATCACAAACGATATTTAGATATACTAGATAATTTCACTCATCTGCTTAAAACTTATTATAGACTTCCCATTCTCTATTCCTGAGCATCTTTTATACATTTGCTTCAGATTTCTGATAACAATTTGTAATATTTTCGTCTACTCATTAGTTTAGGTGTTTATTATGTATTTTCCTACCTAGAATGGAATCTTTGTGAATAGGAATCTTGTTGATCTTGTTCTCCAAAGCCTCCCATTAGCTAGCACAGAGTTATACATAAGAGACAATAATAGGGAACAAATGCTGTTCTTCAGCTGCCCATCACTTTTCATGACCTACAGCTCCCAAAGTCCATATGCAAAGAAAATGACAAAGTGTTAATAGTGGGGAACAAAATGACCATTTATTGAGCACCTACCATATCAGGTATTTCATGCACAATAGCTATGTTTCTTGGATTTTACAAGGTTGATATTAATATCTTAGTTTCATAGCTGCGGAAGGAAAGGTAAAAGGAACTGGAATAAAACCTGTATGTATGTGGTTTCAGAGTTGATGTTATTCTGTTATCCCAGGCATTGTCTTTATCATTTGATCCTTATGTTTTCCCAACTCTGAAGATGTTTTTGTTACAACACAGGGTACAATGGCATCTAGGTAAATGTAACATTTACTTGCATATTTTCTACATAACTGGAGACATAGATAGATCAGGGAGGAAAATCTTTTTAAAAATTCATAAAGCAACCATGGTATCCTTAAAGATTTTTCAAAATGTGAAGTATATCTGTCTTGGAGGCTGCTGGATCAGTGGTAAGCCTCAACATCCAGAGGGAAGGGCAATTCTTTATCTAGCCTAGAGTTTAAAATATATCCCCATTTGTCTGGGTTCTGGAAACAGAGAAGTGTGAATATAAAAATCTAAAAAGGTGTTTTCTTAGGAAATGGGAGAGATCAAGGCACAAGATTTGCTGTTTTGTTATTCTCCCGAGGCAGTAACATTAACACCAAGTGGAGAGAGACATTTGTTCCAGTGTTTCTCTGTCAGGAGCACCACAGTGCAATAATGCAGGGTCAGATAGTTGGTACGCAGAGGGAGATCCCAAGGTAGTCTACTGGCCGCCATGGTAGCACTGGTGATATAGAGGCACACAGCAGAAGGCTAGTGCCTGGCAAAGGAGGCTGGGCAGGCATGGAAACATCCAGCAAACTGGCAGTGATTCATCCAGGTGGCAGGGGTAGTGACGTCTGGCAGATACCAAGAGGTCTCTGACCAACTGGCTTTGTGTGTGTCATGTGAGACACTCTGGAGATGCAGAAAAATATGAGGGGTTTTCTAGTGGGATGGGTTCTATATTAACTGGTGGGAGGTGGGTGATTACTGAGACTATGGGCACAGTTGCACCCACAGACAGGCTTAGCAAGGTGTAGGGCATGAAAAATTCTGCTACATTATAGGATAGTTGAGAAGACTGATTAAAATCATTTATATGAAATTCCTCCTCTATGTGTGGCATACAGCAGGTGATCAGCATAGTAAATCTGCTCCCTCACCCTTATTGTGTTCTTTTAGAAATATAGTGGTTGCCATAGTCCTGTCTGAGGTACTTTTATCATTAAATGCTACAATTGCTTTTCAAACAAACAAAAGGTACATTTTAGGAAGAGTACAATTTTTTGAAGATATTAAGTGCATTAAAACAAAGGTCCACATATATATTTTGTGCATTGGGATAATATCTAATAATACCAGTGACAAATGTTTGTACCAGGGCCTTTTCTAAGTTCTCTATAAATGTATTTAGTTCTATCAGGGGTATATTTTACTATGTCCACTTATAGATGAAGAGCAGAGGTGAAAAGAGTTTGGGTGACTTGTCCAAGTTCACACAGTTAGCAAGGGGAGGAGCAGCACTCGTATCTGGGCAGTGGTCATGGGTATAACCACACATTTACTGTTTGTTTCTAATATATTCAATTAATAAAGTAAATACTGATTGAATGCTTTCTGTAGGTCAAGTAGTGTGCTGGGTGCTGCAAATTGCATCATATAACTCCAGGGTTTACCACCCATGTGGTCTCCATAAATGCAGTGCACAACCTGGGCAACTGGACACAGCAGCCCTAGAGTACTCCAAGGTGTCATCTTTTCCTAAGAAAAGGAAATCTGTGAAAGAACAAAGGATGCCATAGCAGCAGGAAAGATGGAGATACTAACTTTGAGTGTTTTATCTATTTAAAATGCATGGAGTTATAGGATAAAAGATATAGATAAATGGCTACAAATTCACAGATTTCTCTTTATGCAGGACCAATGGGAGACATGTCTCTAAGACTTCAGTACCTGAAAATATTGATTTTGTGGGCAGTAGGTATTGTTTCATTTCATGTAGCCTATCTCTTTAACAGACAAGTCATCTGTTTGTTTCAGATACTTGAAAGCTTAGACCTGGATTGAGCTTCCAGCTTTCATAATTGTGTTGGGTTATGCTGTGCCCTTGGTGGCCTGATTGTCCATCTTGTCTCACAGAATTTTTTTTTTTAAATCTCTGCTGTGCTTTCTTTCAAATATTTATGTTTTTATGTCTAATTGCAGGCAGTTTTGTTGGTCAGTTTAAATCGTTGGTTGTAGAACAGAGTGAGTGCAGGTGGTGTTGGGAGTTGTTCCCCCTAAAGGGTACATCAAGTGGACTTCCATTTGCGGTCTCTGTTCCTTGTATAGAATGACCAAGTAAAACAATTTGAGACTCGGTCAGTGTTCATTGTTTGATGTAAATGATTCCTGGCTATTTCATAAGGAAGAATATTTTCTGTTATTTCCAAGGGACAGTGTTGCTGTTCTTGTGCTGATTGATTGTGTAATGACAGTTCAACTGTAAAGACCATCATCTTGACACATTTAATATGACATTTGGTCCCCTGAGGGCTGCCTTGATTTTGATAAACACTTGTCTGAAGGGAAACTCTATCTCTCGCTAGGGCAGCAATGGAAATTTATAGAAATAAGAAAGCAGGTGGTCTTAGTGGAGTGAAGATCAAGAGAACTGTACACAATTCCTGCAGTTCTACTCTGCTCCCTTTATGTGCCAGGAAGCAGCACATTTAACATCTGCCTGCGTGGGACTTGGTATCTATTTCCACTGGAGAGGAAAGAAAAATAAGGAAAATTATCCAGATTTCCATCTTGTTTCTTCTTTAGAACAACCCTAAAAGATACCTTCTAATATATCTATCTGTCTTACGGAGATAATCAAGCTTCAGAGAGGTTAAGGGACTTGCCCAAGGTCACATATCTGACTGCAGAAAGGCTGGGATTAGGACTTGGGTGGATGTGATTCCAAATGTGATCAGAAAGCTGCCATCAGCATGCCGTCTAGTTGCTTTTCTAATAGCAGGATGAGATTATTAGCAGCAAAAATCTAGCTTTTTGTAGCCGCTAACGAAGAGGGAAATCACAGTGCTTCTGGATGGGGGAGGTCTCTACCACCCTATCTGGTGGTGCAGTTCGTGTGCAGGAAGTAAACAAATCTCTTTGAATCCTACATGTTTGTCAGCCTCTGAAGGGTCTTTGAGGTGGCTTGTGTATCGATTGTCTGGAGTTGTCTGCGTGATGTTTTGTGATCAAAAGGGAAGGTACCAACAAACCACAGCTTCTGTTAGGGCTCCAGAGGGCAGCCTGTCCAGACAAAGAAAATCATTATCAGTTGCTTGTCACAGAAAAAACTGCCTTTGCTCTGTACTGCCGCCTTCTGGTTGGGTTAGGAACTCATCAATCCAGAGAAATAGAACATAATTTTCTTCTGATTTGGTATTAATAATTCAGGAGTTCAGGGCATTATATGTTTTAAAAATTCAAAGTGTGCAAGAAGTATGCATTTATATTTTCTAAAGATGTAGCACAAATACTGTTAGCTTCTTGAGAAAGCAGAGGGCTTAACTACTATCATTGACCTTGACCTCCTAGAATCCTCTGTGACCAATGTGGAGAAAAGACCATCCATTCTGGATCAGTATTATTTCCATATGTCTTAGGGGGCACCTTGTCATTTCCGTGGCACCATTAGCTGTGTAGGGTGAGAAAAACCTCTGTATGTCATGGGGAAAAGGACTAGATAAACAATGCAAGCAGTGTGTTTACAGATATGCAAATAAGCATGCAAATTAGACTCCTGTCGGCTTCATTTAGAATGTAATTTAAAATTAATTAAAAATTAAGAGGTAAATTAGAAACTAACATTCAACACCATATGGGAAAATATACATATTTATCAGTGTGGCATATATGTATACCACATTGGGGGGGGGCCTAATTGTGATGTATACAAAAGTCCTCCATTTTGATATTGCATAAAATCAATGTAGGGAAACCCACTATGTTATAAGGATTTTTTTTTAGAAGTCCATGAATTAAAATTCATCGTAACTTAAGGATTAAATGAATGCATTTGAAATGCATTAAATTCTCTGCAAACTTAGACTAAAGGACGATTGGAAAGTGAAATGATAAATCAGGTACAGTTTACCTCCATATGCTATAAAATATTCGTGTAACTCATTTTTCTCAAATGGGGTCATTGAACACATTCACCCTGGCAGGCCTTTTGCATATTGTTAATATGCGATCTATACTTGGAAAGTAATGATTTCCCTTTTCAGCCACTCAGGAGTTCTGGGTGATTAATGAGTTAATGGCTGCATCCACACAAGGCCAAAACAACTCATTGAAAAGTGAAAAATTCAATCACTTCACTGACTGTTTTGTCTACAAACAACCAAACAACCTCTGTGATTGATTTTCTTTTCAGGGAATTGATTGCTATTTTTTGGCAACTTCATTGAATTAACCAATTGTTTGATACAACTAGAATGTGAACTGACTCCTTATGAGGATGTTATAAAACATGTCTGTGCCAACCATTCTCTATCCCTAGAAATACATGTGAGTGAGGATTCCATAATAGTACCAATGTTAGAAAGTTAGAATTATTCCAAGTCTGGCTATTCTTGAACAAATATTTCATTGTATTGAAATATAAATAGTTCTTGTAAGAAGATGAAAAATAATGCTTAGGACCTCTTCCTATTTTTGAAAAATCCACAGAGACAAAGGAGTCTGAAGTCAACCTGAATAAAATGACCACAGGTCATACATGTTATGAAGAACAGGATAATAAATTAATGGTAGTGACAACAACAAAAAATTGTAAAAAAATGTAAAGACTGAAGCAAGTTTCAGAAGTCAGTGCAACTGATGAGCAAGTTGGAATTTGGTGCATGTTCTGAGAGCTAGAATGATCACTGTTGAATTTCAGAAATAGGTATGGGAAAAGGGAGAGTTAAGGAAAAAATGCAAATGCATGCTCTTAGCTAATATACACTGTTCTAGTATAAATGAACACTGAATAAAAATACCTTCTTATATTCATTTATCTGTTAACTTTGATTACCTTAATTTTGCAATGCTTGAAGGCTCAGGTTAGTGTGATAAGAAATATTATTCTTTAATTTTTTTAAATGCTGGAGTGGAGAGCAAGTTAAAATACACCTGTTAAAGAATCAATTAACATTTGAAAGGAAAGAAAGTTAAATTTTAGGAAGCTTTGGTTTTTATTTGTCCTAATTTGAAGGTGCAGCAGGTGTGCTAAGAGGAAATGAAAACTTTCATTGTTATTTGCCTCAATTGAATGCAAAGTATTATGTTTAAAATAGGTAGAAATTTATTGCAATTAATGGCACCACAGAGTACAAATGAGCCTTGGTGATCACTTACTCCATTTAATTACCAATGAATCTACTGGGACTCAGAGAGGAAAAATGATCCATTCAAGGTCACAAGCCCCACTCAAGGTCATGTAACTAGTTTGTACTCGAGTCAGAAGATGTTTCCAGATTTCCTAACTCAGTCCGGTCAGTAGTCCCTGTGAGCATGTCAGAAATGTAGGAGAAAGGTAAAAATGTTTAAAGTTGAAAGAACACATGCAAATTCATTTCAAGAACTGCATTTGGATAGAGATTGCAATAGATGGAAGAGCTCATACTGACTTAAGAAAGTTAAGACCAGCTAACATTCCCTTTCTGGGTTGCAAAAGCTAATGCCATCACAAGCAGTTGCAAAGTGCTGTCTAGAGGGCCTTCCAGGGTTCCAGGAGAGCAGGTGGAAGTCTTTGGCTGATTTGAGAAGAAACACAAAGGAATAAAGAGGGGAAGGTTAAAGTGAACTTCTGAGTTTGAAATTTGTATTGATGTTGAAGCTGTTCTCAAAGTAATGTAAGAGAATTTCATTTCTGAAGAAAAAAGGCTTGAAAGAGAAGAGTTTTTTAGAATCTAGTGCTCTAAATGCTGTATGTGTTATAGTACTGAGGGTAAAGGTGAAAGCTAAGGATTGTGCCAGGTGGTAGTGAGAAAACCCAGACTGGTGAGAATTCTGGTCAGACTTGTGATAAACAGGGGAGGAAAGCTCAGATGTGCATTTGACTCAAATGGACTTTACGAAATGTCCATAGAACTCTGATGATTCTCTTAGGAAATTGACAGCTTGTAACTAGACATTGCATTTCTGTTGTGGCTTGATTCATTCATCTTCAGTAGACATGGTGGAAGTGTTGCTACCCTCAACCTGAACCAATGGCAAACTGAAAGAAGGCTGGCATAATTTTTCAAGGAAGAGGGGCTGCTAATCAGAGCTCTGGGACCACAGACTCTCAGAAGTCATGAAATACCCAAAGTTCACAGGATTACCACATGGCTTATATATTGATAGGATGAGGAATCAAAGGTATCTTTCCATTCCAAGAGAACATGGGAAGAGATTAGACAGAAGAGAGAAAGAAGTGAGGTGGTCAATTGTTACGCTCTTTTTTTGTGGGGTGGGCCTTGGAGTAGGAAAACACCAACTTGGGATAGTTGTAGTGAAGAAGGGAGTGGCTCTAGTGGTGTTCTAAGGCACTCCTGCTCCGCTAATGAGGATGCTGAGTCAGTAGCCAATTGGCCTGATGTGACAGCTGAACGACATGTTAGTCACCTTACCTTCTCCACCCCATTCATTGTCCCCATAAGGAGAGAAGCAGTGGGAGGGGAAAACTGTTTGAAAGACAGAGCAATTTCATTCAGGAGATACTGGATATTCCCTAAAGCGGCTGTTTGAATTATTGGATCAAACTAAATTTAAACTGGGTTAGACATTTAGTTCATTTATTTTTCTCTAACCAGCAGGTGGAAGTTTGGAGGAAGACAAGATTATAGACAAAATAAAGGCACTGCATTTTCTCTGATAAAAAAAGTCTGTTAACATTTCATATCCTGTTGGTTTTCCAGCAAATATAGAGATGCTCTGTAAGAAAAAAATCTCAAAATTGATATGATGGATTAAAGATGGGAAAACATGTCCTGGAATCCTTAATGGGACCATTAGTCTGTCTCTTCTCACATAGATCAGCAAGGCTGAATGTGTGTTTATTTTCCTTTTTTATAAAAGAAAGCAGTTTAATTCAACAAGGCAATTATTTTATTGCTCAGTAAGATTTAATCTTTAGATCGAGCGAATTTCTTATGCCCTTTGTTTTGTGGTTTATGTTTACAATGTTACTACGAGAGTGAAAATTTCTCCCCAGAAAGCTTTCCATGTGTTTATAAGAGCCAGATTTAAGACACTATTTTATCTGGAAATATTCAAGGGTATGTTTAAACAAGGATGTCGTGTGATGAGGGAAAGTCCATCCAACTCAACCACGGTTGATATATCCCCATTCAAGGCACTGAGGGTGGGAAGGGAAATCTGGGGAGGAGCGGTGCCATGAAGAAACCAAAGACACAGCGGAGTTTAGGTTGGGGGAGTCAGAAGGGCTTCATAGAGGAGATGACGTCTGTGCTAGGGCTTGAAAAAAGACTACACTTTCTTTAGGTGGAGATTATTTGTGGGAAAGATGTGTTGAAGAAATGTGGATAAAAGAGCGAGGAGGAGATGACCAGTGGGTTAGTCATCAGTCCAGAGGTCTGATGTTCCTATAGTTTGGGAAGGAAAAAGGGTGGAGTGAGATGGGATTAGGCGGGACAATCAGGAGATAATGTTAGTTTGGAAGGTTGGGGCACGAGAAGGGGGGATTCAAATTCATTCCTTTTTCCTGGGATATTATTGAGGAACAAGTCATTTGGCTTTAACACTGTCTAGTTTGGGTATTGTTGCTGTGGCTGCTGTAGAATGAAATGATTCAGAGCTCTGGTTCTCTGGGGCTTGCTGTGTAGGACGAGGATCTTCAAGTCTGTGCTGCTCATGATTCTGGCTAGTGGGCTCCATTGGATTACATAGATAGTAATTCTGTGAGGAGACCAGGAGTCACCACTCAGGGACCATGGACAGCAGCCCTTGGGCGAGGACCACCAGAATCAGAGGAAGACTCCTTAACAAGAAAGTGCAGCTGGTAACAAGCACTGCAGTTCTCAATAAACCTGACAGTGACTAGAGGGAGTGAAATCTCAAAATAATCACAAATCCTACTTTCACAAACTCTACTTCATCTAGGAGATTCTAGCAAAGCAACCAACTCTTGTGGGTACATACATTTGAAAATCCCTTTGTAGTCTGATATTTTTAATTTGTTATTTGAGTGTAACACCTGTGTGTGTTCATTCTTACACAAATTCCCGAGGTAATTAGTTTCATAGAATATTGCTAGATTGGCATATTTCCCCTGCTCTCATCACTCCTGGGACTATCAAAATGAGAAGACAGGTACTCTTATCATAGAGTTATATTAATAAATTTAATTAACATAAAACAACATTAATCCAATGGCTTGATACCTGAGGCTGGAGAGCTTTCTTTCTTTTATACTACCAAATTGCCAATCTTGTATCTGCCAACTAGAGTTTTTTTTAAAGTCAGGTTAATTGGGGTATATAATTTACATATAGTAAAATATTCCCTTTTTAAGACTGCAGTTTTATGAGTTTTGATGCATGTAATCATCACAATCAAGATAGAATTTTTTTCCATTACCACAGTATTTCTTTGTCCCCCTTATAGGCAATCCCTTCCCTGCATCCCACAAAACCACTGACTCTTGCCACCATAAGTTTTGCCTTTTCCATAATTTCAACTTTCTTTTAATATCTTTCCAGTGACTTCTTTCACTTAGCGTAATTTACTTTCCAGACCCATCCATGCTGTGCAATATATCATTTTTTCTTTTTATTGCTGAGTAGTTTCCCACTGTATATTTTGTGTTTGTTTTGCCATTTAGTGAACATTTGAATTATTTTCAGTACCTAGTGGTTATGATGAAAGTTGTTCTAAAACTTTACTTCTAGGTTTTTGTGTAAACATACACGACCAATTCTCCCCACCTAAAAGTGGGATTGTTGAATCAAATGGACAAGTGTGTGCTTGGCTTTGTAAGAAAATTCCAAACTGTTTTTGATGATGACTATACCCTTTTGTACTCCCACTAGCAATGTAGGAAAGTTTCTATTACTCTACATTTCTACCAGCACTTTGTATTTTCAACTTTTTTTAGTTTGGTCATTGTATTAGGTGTAGAGGAGCATCATTTTGTAGATTTAAACTGTACTACTTTAGTGAGTAATGATGTTGAGCATATTTTTATGTGCTCATTTTCATGCATGCTTTTCCATTGTATGCAGAAGTGAGTCTGGCTTTGGGCAAAGAGTAGGATATGGATCATTGGAACAGAAGAATTGTGAGATAATCCATTCTTATATAGTCAATTGATTTTGACAGAGGTGCTAAGTTAATTCAATGGGGAAAGTACAGTTCATTTCCAATACAGACGTTAGTATTTCTTTCTTTTTTTTTTTAAGATTTATTTATACAAGTTGGGGTACAGGCCAGAGGCGTGGGGCGGCGAGAGGGTTCACCAGAGACAAAGCAGGTAGCAGAACAGGCAGATCAGAAATACACTGCTGAGGGGAGCAGCGGGTGAGGCAGGAGAGGTCTGCCGTACCACAGACGTTAGTATTTCTATGTTTTTATTTTGAAAAAATAAAATTGTTAATATTTTCAGAAAGATTTTATTCATTTACCATTGATTTGCAATACCTTATAAATTTGGGGAGTACAGCTTCACACCTCTATGTAAATGTAAACCTTATCAAATCCACCATAAATTTCTAGTGCCTTTCCTACTATTAAATTGACTCCTTCTAGAAAGGGTCAATTTTTTAAGAGAGTGGGGGTGAAAGAATTGTACATTGATATATAAAAAAAAAAAACGAGCTGCGATCCATATTTACCACTGCATACAAAAATTAGTTCATGATGCTTCATAGATCTAAATGGTTCGTAGAGCTCCAGCCATATAAATGCAAGAAGAAAACAAAGGGGAACATCTTTGTGCCAGTGATTAGTCAAAGTATTCTTAAGACACTAAAAGGATCATGAAAGAAAATCTTGCTGAATTAGACTCAAAAAAAACTTCTGCTCTTCCAAAGACACTATTAAGAAAATGAAAAATCAAACCACAGAAGGGAGGATATTGTTTGCAAAATATATTTGCATGGTTAAGTCCAATAAAGTACGGATGTCTAGAATATATAACAAACTTGCCCAACTCAATAAGAACAAACCAACCTGATGAAAAATGGACAGAAGATTTGAACAGAGCCTGCGCTCCTTAGCTTTTCAGGTCAACTCTAGCACCCAAGTCCTTCACGCTTCCTCAGTGTTGTGGCTCCAGCTTTTGGGCTCAGTTCCCTCAATGTCAGTACTGTAACCTACTCTGCTCTTCCCACATCTGAAAACAATCTCTGCCCACCTGGGTGTGTGCTGCCCTGCCCTCTACACCACATGTCTACACCACACGCCCTCTGCCCCTCCAAATAGAAACTTTCCTGAACTATAGAACACAAGTTTTTCCTTAAGTTCACCCACTTGGCTCTCTTCCTCTTCTCCCTCTCCCTTGTTCATCCCTCTATTTTACCTCCTGTTTTACCTGCTATTTTTCCTGATAGGAAGAACATTGGCCCGGCTCTGGTACATCACCTTGTATCGTAAACTTTATCTTATGTTGTAAAATATTTTAGTACAGCCAGGGAGATTTTGTGTTGAGCTTCAGTTTGGGGGGCTGAGTTTACTGTTTTCAGTGAGAAGGTGTAGCCCTTCTAAGGCACCTCATTATTTGATAATGCTAAAGCAGGTTCAGATTTCAGATCCAGACGCTTTTAGGTTTTACTTTCTCTCACTGAAAAAATCTCTTCATGTCTCCATGGGAAGGAGGAGGGGAGAACTGGGAAAGACCCACCCTTGTGAGGGTCTTTTAAAAATTGCTTTTATGACTTTTAAGATCAATTTTACCAGCACACTCTGAGGGGCTTCATGCTGCAATTCTGAGAGGCACAGCCTCCAGGCAGGCAGGCCACAGGTGGTTCTTTGTGCGCCTCTGAGGGTTGTGGTGGGTGCTGGCCCTTCACACCTGGCCCTCTGCTCTGGCATGAGCCTGGTACCCAGAGGGGACTGAAGTGGAGGGGGCCGCTGGAGGAGGCTGCTGGGAAGATCTCCCTGTAGCAGGAGAACGATGGTTTTACAGAACTGGCAGAACTTTCTCTTAAGAGTCATTTGACTCAATGTGTCAGCGGCCCAGAATGAGGGCTGTGGCCCCAACCTTTGCTGAAAGAAATAGTCTGGAACTCTGGTTGTTCCTCTTAACCACGCTCAGAGCAAAAGTCAAGAAAAGAGCTTTGGAGTTGACTGAACCTTTTAATGGGCTGATTAAAGCAAGAGAACTTTGATTTCACACACATGCATGCACATGCACACGCACATACAGGTACATTAGAGGAGTGCGAGGGAGAGAAGGACAGAGCACTCAGGTAAGGAAATAGACTCCACAGTGACCATTTCTAAAGCACACTTCATATCTTCGGAGCTGATCCTCCGTGATTGCCTTGTAGTGGTTATAGGTTTTCCTCCTCAGCAATTAGAAATGTCCCAAAAATTCAACTGACTTGTCATTGCAGCCCATCCTAGAGGTTCTTTGCACTGCATTTCATTGCTGATTGCTTTTTGTCCTAAATTTTAGATACCAATGGTGTTTGTATGCGTGTGAAATGCTTTCATCCGAGCCCTTTATTGTTAGGGATTTGGGGGATTAATCTTTGAATGGAGACTCCACATACTTCTATTTGCGATTTGTTTTTTAATTCAAGCTTTCCTGCTAACCATTGCATTTGTGGTGTTTGTTCATGAAGACCTTGCCAAAAGGCACTGTGACGTCAGTATGCTGGTAATTGATCTAGAGTCATAAAAGCAATTGAAAGGAGTGGGCTGGTATGTGTGAGGCCAGACTGTAGACCCCTTTGCTCCAATCCCAAGGATGTTCAGGAAGAGCACATGGCCTGGAGAGAGTAGATGGGCTGGCATAACATTCTTATTTTATTTTTTCCTTTGCTCCATTTACTCCTTTTAGAGCATTTATGCTGCCAGCTGGGAGTACAAAATAAAAGTCACAGATCATAGTGTGTCTCTGTTGCAAGGAATCTCTGGCAGCCTTTAGCCCAGGCACCTCATTTTATGGATGAAGAAACTGAGTCAACATGGGGAAAGGGCTCTGCCCAATTTCAGCTAATCTGTTGGAGTGAGGGGTGTTCTCATACCTCATGCCTGTCATTTCTACATTTTTCTTTTCTAACAATTTGCTTGTCTCCCGAGTTCTGTGATGCATTGGAAGCCCCAACAGTTTGAATACAAGTCTAACACATCTCTCTTAAAATTCTTTTAGTGTTAAAAAAGCTTGTCTCTCAAATTCAATTTGTTTGAAATCATATTTTATAAGCCTCCGTTTATGTGAGAAGGTAGCTGAGTTGACAAGCACAGACAAGGATGCTCTTTTCTGGTTTGTTACTTCTTTCCTAGTGTGTGATGCTTGGAAGAACTGTGGGTCAAGGCCTAGTTCTCGGTTGGCACCTACCTGAAAGCAAACTTCCCACCTCTGATCCTTCAGCAGCCCGCGTCTTGCTGCCTTCTGTTGATAAAACAGTGGTTGTCATTCCCAGAGTGCCCTGCAGAGGACAGCCTTTACTTTCCTGTGTTTCCCTCTTGCTGGAAAAAGCCCTGGCCTTTATCTGGAATGGAATGGGCTTGTTTGTCACCTAAGTGCAAATGTCATTTTAGCACTTTGCTGGTCACAACACCCTTTCTGGCCTTTATAGGAAATGACATATTCCTGTGGTCTTTGTCTCCAACACATGCTGCAGGAAGGCATGGGCAGTTACTATGCTTTAAAAGGTTGGAGGGAAAAACGCAGAGACCTGTAGGCCAAATACCAGAGAACAGAGAGAACACAAATCAGGTTTCTGTGTCACCTGGATCTGTAGAAAGTAGAGAAAAGAAAGGATTGGCTCTATATCCTGTTGCTATTAACAAGCTTTCCACAGTCGTTTCTCTTTCCTGGGTCAGAGGGATATTAAAACAGGACTGGCACTTTCGCGGCCAGACTGGCTTCCTTTCTTTCGTCTTTCTCACGCTCCGCTTGCCCCAGCCCACCGCTTCACCCCTCCTTGCCCTCCTTTTGGCCTGGTTGTGTGCCCTGGCACTTAGGAGCTGTTCTTGGCACAGATGCAGCCGCCGTGCGGTGCTCTGTGAGCATTCCCAGGCCCTACCGGCAGGTGCCAGGGTGGCATCGATCCTGCAGCTCCGTGACAGCTCAGGGAAGGAAGTTTAGAGCAGTTTTATGGCCTATTACAGCACTGTTTTCGCTCAAGGCAAAACCTGACAAGTGGTTCCATTCCACCTGGGTCTCCGAGACACTGGAACTTGCTTTTAATTACAATCATTACTGCTCCCTGCCAGGCCTCGCCTCCAATGGCCAGAGACTCAGGAACTTTCTTCATCAACAGGAGAGGTATTGACAGCTGGTTTTTCTTTCCATCCAACATCACACCTGCAGGATACTGTTGCCAGACACTCACCGAGCACCCCCAGGTGCCGTGCGGGCTCTGCGTGCTGCGTACACATTACCCCACCCATGCCTCATTCCCAACACCTTGGAGGGAGGTGCTATTATAACCTCATTTTTCAGATCAGGAATGGAGACCCGGAGTGGTTAAGTGCCTCCTCAAGGTCATATACCTGGTGACTGACAGAGCCAGGCTGAGCGCCGAGCCCAGGCCCTCTGTTCCCTTCCCTGCCAGAGAGCTCCAGGCTCTTTCACATTCAGATGCAGCAGGGAGCTCCCTCTTTGCAAACAGAGAGAAAGGATGAGAATGTTGTGTTGCCTCAGTTTCTCCAGGAGGATGTGTCTTGGGAGGCAAAATGGATGAGCTGCTACAGGTGTCAGTGAGGCCCAGCATGACAGCCGCTTGCCCAGCAGGACGCCCGACTGGCCGGTACAGCCTTAGGAGGTGTCACGGGTCACAACTCACATTGTGTTGTCGCTTCATCTTTGGAGACAGAGGTCTCTCCTCAGCTGGCCCTGGGGGCTTCAAAGAGCAAATCCATAATGTAAACATGCCAGCACTGTGCTCGGGCCTGGGGACATGGAGGTTCAAAGACACAGTCTTGCTATCCAGCTCTTTGCACTTTGGACTGGAGACAGACACGTCAGTGGTGCCAAAAAGTCTGTCTCTGGACTCAGGGATGCACCAAGGAGGTTGGTGCAAAGTCCCTCTACGTGGTTCTCGTAAATGGGACATGACCAGGATCTCGGTAAACAAGACTTGTAAGCCCTGGACTAGAGGAATTACCACCTCTGTCAAGGACGCATTCCTGGGACATGCAAACTGTATTTCTCTGCAAACTCCTAACAGATTGAGGACAGAGACTTATGACCCACAGATGGATTGGACAGATGAAACTTTAATTTCTAAAGCCTTATCTGCTGCTCATTTATCAACACACCTGGAAATAGCTCCATGGGACTTTCTGCTACCCTCCAGTGGCATCCTGTCAATCTTTTTTTTTGTTTGTTTTTTTAAAGATTTATTTATTTATACATACAAGCTGGGGTACAGGCCAGAGGCGTGGGGCAGCGAGAGGGTTCACCAGTACAGAGTGGGGAGCAGAACAGGCAGATCAGAAATACACTACCGAGGGGAGCAGCGGGCGAGGCAGGAGAGGTCTGCCGCACCATGTGGGATTCTCCCCGGCTGGGTGTTGAACTAGCATCCGCGCTGCCGACAGCTCCACAGCGCAGTGCTCAACTGCTGCGCCACAAGGGAGGCCCGGCATCCTGTCAATCTTGCAAGTAGAAATCTGTCCTCTGGTTTGGAATTTGATATTTTGAGGAATGTGCACCTGGCTGTTTTATCAGAGTTCACATATGCCACCAAGAAAGAGGAGGAGAAAGAGATAATACTGCTGGATTTGAACAGGGAGGTGGAAGTGAGGTGGAGGGGAGAGAAGGAGAAACCACAAGAGGAGAAACTGCTAGAAGGAAGAGCGGGCAGGACTGGCTGGAACTTCGATGGCCAGCACCATGGGGCGCTGACTCCTGCCCTGTCGCTGCTCAGCCAACCTCATTGTCTACCATCCCTAGCACACCTGGAGGGAGGTTCCATGATTTTCCCCACTTCAGAGATGAGTAAACTGAGGCACAGAGTGACTAAGTCATTTTTTGAAAGGCACATAATAAGCAGGTAACAGAAGGAGGATTTGAACCAGCAACCCGGAGGCTGCAGAGTCTGATCTCCTAACCACACACCACATACCTCTGGGTGCCACATATTCTGGCCAGTGGCATGAATCATTCTGCTCAATAAAGCTTGTTTCCTTTGTCCTGTGTAGGCAGCAGGTAGTCTGCCCCCAGTTTGGAATTTGTGTGCGCGGTCTGCTTCACTGCTCGGTTTCAAACATGAGCACTCCCTCCCTGGTTTGTGAAGCTGACTGAATTCTCCAGTCCTAGGAAAGTGGAACACAGCTGTTACCAGGTCCACTGGCATCAAGTACTTCTGTCAGGGACAGCTTCCTAGTTTCGGACCAGAGGAGTCCATGACCAATTATCCCAGAATTTTCTTTTCATAAAGAAAGTGGAATTTAGGAAAGGAAAATGCATAGCTTGTGGAGCCACACAGTGCTAGGCTCACGAGCAGCTCTCAGGAAACCACAGCTGGTCAGCTCAGCAGAGTGGGGAGGGGACTGTCTCTCCCAGGGACCCACTGAAGTTCACCCCGCCTTCATTGTACTCCCCACTCCCCAAGTAAGTGCCCTATCTCTGTGTAGTTATGGGTGTATTATGTCTGTCTCTTCATCAAGTGTGTGATTCTAAAGCAGATGACTGTTTTATTCACCTTAGCATTTCCAGAACCTGGAATGTTCTCTGTCTGGTACTAAGGAGTCAGAAGTATCTGTTCAGTGAATGGACGATGAAGGAACACCTTTGTCAGCTGAAAAAGTGATTGTGTAAAGCAAAGTACCATGTGCTCTATGAAGACAATCTTTATATTTTTCTGTGGATATTCTGTCTGGTTCTCAGAGAGGAGAGAAGAGAGAGGTGCAGACTATATACAATAGGCGTGCTCTCTCTCTCTCTCTCTCTCTCTCTCTCTCTCTCTCTCTCTCTCTCTCTCTCTCTCTCTCTCTCATTAGTGTTCGTTCCTGTGCCATTTTGGAATCTGCAAGGGAGGGCTGCAGGAGAATGTCACATCAGGCAATTGTGCTTTTGAGTGTTCTCCATTCAAGAAGCCTGCCATGCTTACAAACAGTTTGCATAATACCTTGTTCATTAAGACCCATAAATTAGCGCTGTTTTAATTGATTCCCTAGAGGCAGTAAATAAAATGACACAAAATGACATCAAAGGGGGAAATGACACTAGGTAGGTGTTTTTCTTCTTCCTCTCTCGAAACTTTCTCCCTCCCTGGTTCCCTGAGGTCTGACAGCTCTTCCCCCTCACACGCTCCCCTCGGCCAGCCTTGTTCCAGCTCATTCAAGATGAGACCTATACCTGGAATAGATGCCAGAGCTCCGAGGGAGCCTTACCTCCTGTGTTTGGCATCATGAGTTGTCAGGGCAGGCTGTGCCTACAAAAGGAATGAATATGGTCACACCGCAAGCTAGGGGTAGCAATTTTGCTGATTATGGAAACAACTCTAATTGTGATCCCTTATTAAAGCAATTTCAGCCATTATGTGCTGGCATCATTGGAGTCACCCTTGCTCACTGGTCTCTGGCTACAAAACAGGCGACTTTGGGAATGGCAAGAAAGCTCATGTTTGCGAGGACCATTCTGTGCCAGGTCTTGCTCTGGCACATACACGTAATCTCACAGCACAATGTGATAAATTGAGATTGATTTCTCTATTTCCAAAGAGGAAAGCATAGAGATTCAGAGACTACTTATCTGGTTCTAGAACACACAGCTTGCAAATGAACCAAAATTTAAGTCAATGTCTATATAACTGCAAAGTGTGTGTTCTTTCTACCAAATTATGTTGTCATAATAGCTTTTGTGATTTGATCATAGGAGACCAAAAAGGGGCCATTGCTCCTTAAATAGTCCCCCCTTCTCTGCCTGCTGATGCATGATGTTCACAGAGAAATTCGATGACACGCATGAATAATGCAGTGTTTATGTAAATCTACGTGTTATTTCTCAGCAACATTTGCATTTAAAGGGAACCCTACTTGTGGAATCAAAGCCTTTGTCCCATATTTTTATGTTTTGTTCATGTTTCCACCTCCAGTGCCTAGAACTGTGCCTGTCAGGTGATAGAGACTCCACACATCTTTATTGAATAAATTAAAGCAATGTTTATCATTAGACAATTTTAGAGAATTTTTTTTGTGGGTAGAGGAATGCAGAATGGGGATGTGTTTTTCCCCAGAAACCCTGAACTCACAAACATTGTTTACTTATAGATGAAGATGAATGCGTGTCTCTTGGCAATGCTGATACAAGCCTCCAAGTTACTGATAGAGATATGGGAAATTCAGAGCAATTAAAGACCAAAGGATGCTCAGAGGGAAGGGAATGCATGGGAAAGGGCATGGGAGAGGGATGCAGAATGGGGGAGCCACAGCATACCACAGTCACTGTGCTGGCTGTTCTGTCCACACTCTGCCACGTGAACATATTCCCGTCTAGTCTTCTTTGGGGCAGTAAGAGCCCATAGGTTAGTGTGAGTGTGGAGATTATAGGGCTCCAGAACAATGTGCTTTGCAGACCTGTGCTGGGCACAGAGGCTCAGTCTTTTAAGTACCTTCCTTTTCAGTTTCCTGGGGCAGTAGCTTGGGCAGGGATGGAGGAGGGAGGGACTTCGTCATAGTGAGAAGGGTGTGCTAGTGTTGAAGGTGGGAAAGAGATCTATGGGAGATGGGGTTCCAGTGGTGATTTTGGAAAGCAGTATGGCGATGGGGTTTCTAGTAAAACTCCTGCGTTTGCTGGGATAGCACCAGTTGCTGTAACAACTAGGCCTCCAAAAGGCATGCTGGAGCCAATAAATGTCAGTCAATAGGGCTTTATCTCTTGTTCACATTGCAGTCCCAGGTATGCCCCCGGTTGGTGGCAGTCATGGGGAGACCAGGACTTCTTTGTCCCTGCCATTGTAACGTGGCTTTCAGTGTTGTTGTAGGGATTAACATCACAGTCAGCCAGAAAGGGAATAGTGCCAGTGCACAAAGGAGGCTTTTAAGAACTGGATCTGAAAATGGTAGCTAGTACCTTCTCTCACATTCCCTTGAGCTCAGTCCCTCAAAAGGAATATCTGCAATGGAAGCTGGGACGTGTAGTCCAGTTGTGCTCAAGTTAAAGAGACTGGTGAGCAGACAGAGTCTCTACCACATCTCATCTGTTTATAACCAAGTGCACTGTGCTTGGAGTAGCAGTGCAGGGCAGGATTCTCTTGACAGATGCTCTGCTTCTCTTTCCAGAGAGATAATTTTTAAAACTTTGATAATTATAGATAATGGTGCCTCTTCCTTCAAATAAATTTTGGTGTCTCAGATGAATTTTACAGGGTTCCTCTCTGCTTTGACAAGTGTATTTCTCTTGGGGACAAGACAGAATTGGACATATTTCCTCATTTCAAGTGGTCCTAGGAG